>JACXGI010001328.1:15748-37786 GCA_016801175.1 Esox masquinongy
GAGAGGATCAGTTTGGAGGAAAGGTGAAATAAAGAGGCCACTCACTACATCCAGACTACCTTCTCTCTACATTAGTCTTCCACGCAACAACCTCAAAAAAGAGGGAGAGCCCTGCAACTCCTAAATTAAATTTGAAATCAACAATCCATTACGTTCGCCACTTTGTGCACAAAGGACAGGCCCTATAGCTTCAAGGACAGACCCTATAGATGGATATTTCTAAGACTTCAAACTAAATCAAAAATACCGGTTAGCAAATATCATTTGCTTTTGCTCGGGGTCACTAGGTAGTTGTCTAACTTGTTTAGTTCCTCTCATGATACCCAGCTACTAGCTTGTATACATGACAGTTGATTTCGATAGGAGAACAACAAGCCACCGCCTTATATGATAATCGACCCAAGTCATATCTTCCTTGCCTTTGGGGCCGTTGCACATCGGGGACAACCAGAATGATAGACTACCTACTATAGCTAACATGCTTAGACCTGCTCAGTTATACAACGCATCTGGTCAAACAAATATTACCTTAATTTTAATTGTGCTACTGCACACAACAATGGCTGTACAAACTCATCCGAATGCAGCGCACACAACATCCAACGATAGAGTCTTCGACATCTCATTAAGTTACCTGACGTTTAAACGCCCGTCGAGCAAAGGCCCAAGCGGAGTTCATTAATGGCGAGCGGGGAGAACTGATTCCAGGAGCTTGCAGGACATTTCTTTGTGTCCCCTCAAGACCCACAGGGGAAACATTAGAGAAAAGTTGCTGCCGCAAGGTTGGCGTGCAATAGAAAGGTCACGGTTCTATCACTACGCCCGGTTAGTCGGGGTAAGATCAAAGGCAGTATCTGTAGAAAAATGCTACAGGCCCATTAAATAACATTGTGGTGGGTTTTTATTACCAGGGTCCATATGTAGACTCGCCTCCACCAAGCACAAGACTCTACCTACAGGGATACTGTTCCAAATAGTGCCCTATATCCTGCACTACCTTTGATGAGAGCCTAATGGTGTGTGGTTTAGAGAAGTGCCCTACGAAGGGATAGGGTGCTGTTTGGGACATAACCCATGTATAACTCTGATCTGACCCGAGAGTGAAGGACCCTGATAAGTGTTCCTTTGATGATACTGATACAGACAGACGGATAGGCCCACGCTAGATTACACGGTATCGAACGGGATCACAGCAACGTTCGGGAAAAGGAAAACGAAACCCTTTAAGATGGCCCCGTTTGCTGTAGAATGTTGAACCACCTGTATAACCTAAATGTGTCTCGTCATAATTTGCTCATTCTGTCATAATATGCTCATCCTCTTGCCGCACCCAATGCACAGCAGGAAATGCAAACCAGCAGCGTATTCAGGGTGTAAAAACGTTTTATAGGCTTGGTAATTTCCACAACGTCGTGTTTAATGTGTCCTATTTACAGTGACAATTCACATTTCCTGCTGTAGCAGATTGGCTGAGATTGAGATGCAGCCCTTGTAGAGAGCATTTTGAATTGTATATTGAACGGAATGCTATAACGAAAAGCATGTTGAACAGCATTTTGACTAATTAATGGAACAGTAGGTCTTACTGAACAGCACATTCAACCATGAGTGCATCAAACCATTAGTGATCAGTACATTGAAAGGTATGTATGTCCACATACAGTACACTGAGGACCGCAGTCTACTGAACCTTCAACCTTCCTGAGGTAACTTATGCTAACTTTTTGATCCAAGGCTTAAATGGAATTTGAAGTTGGTGGCTTCGTCTCTCGGTAAGCAATAAATCTCTAATTCATCATTTACGTTTGTAATGTTAACTACTCCCACAGGACACTTTGTCCATCTGCTCTCCAGACTTGATTGGTCAGAACTGCACCACCAAAACGTGCCTCAATTATTCTTACTTAAACGCTGCCGCCAAGCAATTCTTATGATTAAATGCAAATGGAATTGTACAAGCAGATCATCAACTTAAGATACTGCATGATGAATGGAGACGTCAAATAAAGCTTTAGTTATCCGGCTGTGTTTAAGGCCGGGAGGTGTGAGTAATGATTGACAGCAAATGAGCTAAACCACACTAACCCTGGTGTTCAGTGCTAAACTACACAGCGCAAAACTTTTGGATTATTTTACAAATGACTGAGGCTCTTGTGGATTAATTTAATAAGAATATGTACGCTACATTTTTCTCTGTCTTTGATGCAATGTTTCATATCATAACAAAGAGCATTTGAAACTGATACCTACCTCTGGAATAAACATGATTACTGTTGAGATATTTTCATCACCTGTACTCTATCAAGCACTGCCATCTAGTGGCCACTCTGTTTTAGCGCAACCTGTCACACCATGAGACAACATTTTCCCTCCATGCACGTTGTTTTTTCTATCCTTGTGGGAACCATAAAACCTGAAATCATTGTTTACCCGAAACTTAACCTTTGCCCCAACTTAAACCTCAACAACCTAACAAAATCCTTATGCGTGAACCTAAAGGCAATCTTTTAAAAAGCTAAACCCAATTCTAAATGTTACCCTAATCACAACCCCTAAACCGTGATTAGCCCTTGTTCCCTTTTTGGGAGCAGTTAAAAAACCTTTGGAATTGTCAGATTGTACTATCTTCGTAAGGCCTTTTGGTCCCCACATATGTATATAGTAAAATTAGTATTACGCACACATACACACACACACACACTGTTTGTGAGTACTCTATGACTGAGGCAACAATGATGTTCCTTCAAGATAGAACGCTTAATATGCCCAAGGCATAACTTTATTATGGTACTTACAACAACTATGGCATGTGGACTCTCACTTAGCTGTTTTGAGATCAATACACATTGTGTGTCTCTCTGGAAAGAGCACCTGTTGAATGCAATTTCTTAAGGCTGTTTTTGACCGCACAATGCTGTTATTTCTATAGGCCGCGTGTTGTCATTCCATGTTAATGACAGAATGGAAGCGGACAGAGGCACTCTAATCTTGTGATGTCAAACACCATAGAAATGTAATTAACATAATGGTCACGAAAACCCCAAACTCTGACAAGGTGTGTTCCATTCAACCTATTACACTTCACACCCTACACCGCGGGGTTACAAGGTCAGTTTAACAGATACACCGTCGCTCAAAAGTACTCAACCCCTTGGGCCTGGCTCACAGGAAACCAGAAGTCAGCAGTTTTAAAAGAAATAACTAAATTTATTATAAACACAACGATAACACCACCAACAAACATAACAAGGAGTTGGCCTCTCCCAACTGCCGGGAGTGGAAGCCGTTCATCTTCCTGGCTCAGATGTCTCCGCTGACAACCCTCCTAGCTCCACCCACCAGCTCTGCAAAAGAAAACGACAGAAACAAGAAGACAGGGCAGGAGGGCAGTTTCCACAGTTTGTGTTACCACATGAAGTGGATTTCATTAGGAGCTTTTGCCACTAACCAACACAAATAATCCATAATGTCAAAGTGAAAAATAAAATCTACCAACTGATCTAAATTAGTTAAAACATAACAGGAAACAATTGATTGCACAAGTTCTTATGTTAGCGTGTATAACTATCATATCCTTACAATGCAGTCCCATTACAAGTCTGACTCAAAATTGAGCACTTTGGAATTTCACTGACTCAAACGTGAAGGCACAAATTAATGTGATTGGTTGACTCAAGGGAGAGAGCAGAACTTGCATTTCAAACGGGCTAAATGCTCTAAGTTGACAAGGTGCTTGTCCCTAACCCTAAACCTTACCCTCATTCTAACTCTAAACCATACCCATGTCCTAACTCTAACATTAATCCTTAACCATTGTGCTGACCATTTTAGAATTTAACTTAAACTGAGTAATTTCAGAGTTGGAACGTAAACCCTACCCTCTCCATCGAGTCACCCAATCACATTCATTTCTGCCTTTGGGGCAGATCTGCCCCTAGGACATACTTGAGCAGGAAAAACTCCAAACACCCCAAAGCAAATGTTGTAAGCAAATAGACTCCTTCCTGACAAAAAAATATATGATTATACATATCAAGAAGAGGATAAGCGAGTATTTACAATTTGGACTGACTGACTTTTGTCAAAACCTTTTTTTTAGGGAAAATTCCTAAGAATGTCCATACACATATCTGTAGACTGTGTTAGTCTGTGGCCCCTCCTCTTCCCACTGTTTCAAGGTAAACAGACACCCAGCCACTACGGCCGCACGCTATATTCCCTATCGAGCCATTTCGATTGGACATTGTTGGATCAGCCTACTGTAGAAATGTTTCCATTGTATTTTGTATTGAATGCACCCAGACATGACCAAACATTCCAGGACAGATTGCTTGGAAAAAGACAGGGATTAAGCTATGCTATATTAAATACTGGGGATATATTTACTGTGGCATTGTTAGGAATAAACATTATTTTATTTCAAATTCCTTGGGGATTAATAACCATTTTACAAATATTTAAAACACTGAATGTTCCTGAATTGTAACAGATGTTACGGCATGTTAATAAGTCTTGTATGCCAGGTTTTAACGATAGTTTGAAGGCTCATTTTGTGTGTTGGCTAGGCAACAAAAACGCCACAATGGGTATTCTGCTTTGATTTCGGTCTCACACCGGAGCCCATCTGATGATAAATGTGTTCTCTTTCATTCAACCTTTCTGAATTCAGGTGTGTTTGCTTTTCCAGCTTTTATGCTTAAATTTACCTCCCCCTTCTGAGATTCAGGCCTCTACATTATGTTGTTATTGAGTCACTCCCTGTTGACATACTGTAACCTGCACTGGTACTATGACTGAAAGTTGAATGCTAATCCAACAGAAACCACAACACAACAGAAACCCAGACTGGCAGAAAGGAACATTCCCCCAACAGGTGTGGTATATGGGCAGTGCCTGCCACCAGCTATTTGGACTGTAGATTCAACATTGATTATTTTACATATGTATTTTACCTACCGGCAATACAGCAAGGTATTTTTATTTTTTACAATAACGGCATATAAAACACACATTCAACAAACACATTTGATTATAAAAGTTCATTTACTAATGAAATACAGATTAAAATAATGCAATAAAATATATAAAAATAGCAGCACTGTAATGTTTTCAAGAAGCAACAAAACCCATAATCCTATTTTTCCCAGCAGTCCCATTTCTCTTTACATGAAACTACCATTAGTGTCTAAATTCATTCAACAGCACAAGGTATCATTCAGCAGCTCACTCCACGGCAGGTTCACCTATTTCAGAAAGTATCCTTTGTGAATCAAGTACTAACCAATCATGTGTTCTCATACTATGCTTATTGTTGTAATTTCGATAAGTGATGTGAGATACGCTGTAAGTTTCTGTTAGTAAATAAACAAAAGAGACTGCTTTTTGCCAGCAAGGCCAATCCAAACGTTTAATACAAAATACAATAACGAGTCCCTAAAACTGTCTCCAGATATAAATTCAACATTGTGGTAGTTTTTGACTAGATATTTCAGCATCCAAAGAATAGCCCAATTTACAGGACTTATTTGTCATTGGAGCTACAGCCTATTGTAAAATGCAGGATTGAGTTGCCTAAGCTACCACTCCTGGCCCCATCTCGTCATGCAACATTTATTTGAGGATGATATGGAGTACAAAGAGTGGAATCTTAACATACTAGTACCTAGACATCATTTCAAAAGGGCCGTTAAATTTACACACATTTTGGAGGAGGTTGTTTCTGCACTGGCTATTCCTGTTCTTGTCCCGAAAGCTGCCTGCCCTCACCCAAGGGCTCATGTCTTCCTAAATGTAAATGGAGCAGGACCCGAGGAAAATCTAAAGAGCGCATTCCTTAGATTTACAACGGATTTACAAAGGAGAACTGATCCCAAGGCACAAAAATATAGCAGCATAAGAGGTTTTTGAAGACATTCCCAGTTTAGAAGACACTCCTTGTTTAGAAGACATTTCCAGTTTTGAGGACATTCCCAGTTTAGAAGAAATTATCTGTTTAAGAGACATTCCCTATTTAAAGAACCTTCCCCAGTCAGAGGTTACAACCAGTTTAGAGGTCATTCCCTGTATGGAGAACCTTCCCCTTTTCCATGTCATAACCAGTTTAGAGGTCATTCCGCTGGGTGTGGTACGGTGGAACTTGGTGGTGCCTGGCACTATTTGTTCAGGTTGTGAATATTACTACACCCAGTGCTGGGAGTGGCACACGCACGCATGCACACACCAGCTTAAAGCTGAAGGGCGTAACTTTCAAAACATTAAGTATTTCTGCCTCATTTTCCCAGAAATCTCGGCTGTCGCAGGTGTGACGTCAGTTCACTCTTAAAGCCCCACATGTTATCTGTGCACTTTAGTCAGCTCATCTAAAAAACAAATTCTTCATCGACCAGATGAGTTGACATACGATTATTTTAATTATATACTAAAATTAATTAAACGAAGTGTATCTGATTTAGCATACATAGGAAACTGAGATTAGCCAGCAACTAGTCTAAACTCGCCTTAGTAATTTTTCCGATTACAGTACTACTAGCTGGGCTAGTAAACAAAGCAAACAGCATGAACAGACGGCCACAGGCGGCGAGCTGTAGCAATGTATCCGATGTAGCATACATAGGAAACGTGAGAATAGCCAGCTACTAGTCTAAACTCGCCCTGGTACTGTTTTCCGATTACAGTACTACTAGCTGGGCTAGTAAACATAGAAAACAGCATGTACAGACGGCAGCTCGCCTCTTGACTTTCTCCCCAGAAAGTTAGCTATTTAACCAAATTGGCCAATCGCTTTTGCCTGGTAATTAGTTACAGCCAATTACTAACAACAGTATGAGGTTATTCTAGCCAGCTAACATTGTACTTGCTGGCAAGCTGACGTTATTAGAAGCTGGTAGTAGTAGAAAAACTTGCGAACAATGTCTGCTGGATAGATGTACAGTCAGTAACTATAGCCATGTCTGCTCTGCCACATTAACACCAATAGGGCAATTACTAACAACAGTGTGAGGTTAGCTAGGTAGCTAGTGTTTTAGCTAACTTCACTTATTTAACAGAAGAATTGCCACATCAGCGTCGAAGTTTAATGCATTTTGCTCCATGAGTTCCATCCATCGTGGATAGGCAGCTGCACCAATGTTCACTCCGAATGGCATCTATCTGGCTCTCTTTTACCAGATTTGCTTTCTTTTGATCCAAACCGCATTTTCGTAGGTACCGTTAAATTCTGAACTTCCATTTTTTTTATTTATTTTTTTAAATAAAATTGCCTACCGTCTCTAGCTGTTTCATGCACAAAATAAGAGTAGCCACTTCCGTATTTTGTCTGTCCTCAGCTCTTTTTTTGATACGTCAAACGCATCAGTTCCTGTGCGCAGGATAACATTTCCCGCCACTGTAAGAGCCGACCACTTTTTTTCCTTAGGAGCAGTACCCATGCGGGCCTGGGACCATCGGATTGGGTAGGAATTCATCTACGATCCAGATTAATAGAATAGCGATGTTCATGCAAAAAACTTACGTACTTCAGCTTTAAACCTAACTCTAGTTCCAAACCTTGTCTGTGTTGTTCACAGGCCATAGGGAGACTAGCAGTAAGAGCATCTGACCGCTAATCGAAAGGTTGGGCAGTACTAATCTTATCTGGTAAATGTCTCTTTCCACCACACACACACACACACACACACACACACACACACGTTCTCCTATGTATTAGTTTCCTTAATTCTAACACCAATTTTAAGTTCTAACCAAAACCTTGAGGAGGATATGTGGTCCCCATCAGGATAGGAAAACCTGTACACACACAATACACAAACACACACACACACATACATTTCCCTGTGCACACACTTGAGGGTTGGTTTTACATTGCATCCTGCTTTCTACCATAATGACCCATGAAATGAATGCCACTCACAGCCTTATAATAATTGACCTCAGTCGACAGTTAAGATGGAACTGCTGTCCGTAATTCTCATCTGGTCTAATGAGAGCTCATGCTTAATCGCATTCCTAAGCTTGCATTGGAAACATGAAACAGTTCTTCCAAGAGCCATAACGCCGTCTCTTGTCCCAGATTATTGGATTTGGCTTGATAGATAGTGCTCACAGGGCTGACCCAATGTCATTAATAGTGAATGTACCTTCCTCCAACACCATGTTTATTAAACACTGATTGGCCTCAATGGAGATTGGAGAGCTCTCTTATTTGTCTCTTATGGCCTCTCTGTCATTCACTCTCATTTTCTCTCTCCCTTTCCGGCCATGTCTCTCTCTCACTTCACCATCTAGTATTCATCTTTTTGTCCACACACTGTCTCTCTCTCCAGCTCTTTCTCCAGCTCTCTCTTTCTGCATATGTTTAGTGTGCTTGTGCTTTGTCAAATAAAGATTTGAGTGGTACATCAAGGCTTTAATAAATACAAGGTGGATTTCTATGGGCGACGGATGTTCACAAAAATACATCAATCTCATTTTTACCCCCGTTTTTGGACCATTTCTCAGCTTTTGAATCTCTGATGTGTGTTTTATAGTGGTATCACCATTTAGAAACCTTGTTTACAAAGCGCCCCCTACCCAAGGCCCAAATTCATGACTCCGAAAGTTTTTAGGCAGGTAAGTATAATGTTCAAAGTTATGTTCGGTGTATATTTTTAAAAACTGTCTGAAGTCTGTGAAGATGACACAGGTCATGTTCCCTGGTGATGCTGTGACAAGCCTTAACTGCAGTCATCTTCGGGTGTTTGTTTTCAGGTCTTAAATCTCATCTTCAGGAGACGAAAGTCTTGTTTTATTGGATTTAAATCTGGAGATTAATTTAGCCAGTCAAGAACATTCCACTTTAAATAAAAAGTTGCTATTGTAATGTTTGAGGTCATTGTCTGTGTGGACAGAACCTAGGAAGGAGTTAACTGTGCATGGATATGATGACTACTGGCAAAAGATCTAATATGACTGGTCAAACGGCAAATAACTGCAAATGAAGTGAAGCTATAGTTATTATTTCAAACATTTTGTGGTATATACATATACTTTTCAAATCATTTAATTGGTTAAAATCTGCATATTGGTCCTAGTTAATGGACTGTTTGCTGATTACTAGTGTGTGAGGGGCTCTGAATTCCAAACCGACTCCTGGGCCCTACTCCAAAAATACCCTACCACTCCTGTAGATTTGAAACGACTGTAAAGGTATAAGCAAAATGATTATCATTTCACCCAGCCAGTTAATGGTACTACTCAAACCTATCTCAATCTCTCAGATCTACAGGGGTGTATCAGAACTATGTAGGCGCCATGGACTTATTTGGAAGTCAGCCCTTTGACAAATCCAACCCACACACCAGGTGGATCCAATCAAACTACAAACCATTTTGTATCTTTAGTGATGTGGACGACACACCACCTAATGTTGTACATGACATTGCTGAACACTTTGAGTACTCAGGTCTTTTAATAACAACTCTTACACCCTTTTAGTAAATTAAATGGGCTGAAACAGGTTTCTAATCCATTTCTTTTTAGACAGAAGAGTGGTCTACTGGGTGACACTGTGTAGGAAACTCTTGTTCAGTAAAGTAACCACACCCATTGCTTTCAAAACAGCAGGCGCGAGTGTGAGATCTACTTTAGTCACACACTCCACAACACGGTGGTACAGCGCCAGAGAATTAGACAACTTCCAAGTTGGATGTTTATTTCTTTTTTCAGGGTCTTGGAAGGTTAGACAATGGCTGTGAACAAGTGTTTAAAGTACCTGCTCTTCCTCTTCAACTTACTGTTTTGGGTGAGTACTTTTCTCTTTTTTGAAGTAAACACAGTGTGGGTTCCTTGTCTGTTTGATACGTGTTGCTCAGTATGGAATTTGTGAATGTGTGGAAAATTACCACTTTTTGCATAGATTTACATTGTTTTCCATCTTGTCCAGAAGACATTATCAAATCAGTGATAATTACTTTTCTGACACACTTAGGCTGGCCTGAGGGGAGACAGCACTAGGTCATGACGGCTTCAGTTGTCAGAGAAGCTAAACCCTTTATAACATTTTGTTCATGATTTCCTCAGATTTCTGGTATGTGTGTGTATCTGATGATGATTGCCCAGCAATTTCAAGTCTCCTGCAATTCCCATTGTTTGGTTCGCCACCCAAAACTGTCTGTCATGAATGATGGGACTAGAAAACTAACATTGTAACCTTAATGTGCACTTCAGGGGAGATAACGAACCACTCCCAGAATCTTAGTTTTCCACCAGTTGTTTACCAATGTGGCTCCCAGCCGTATCATTGAATTGGAGGGAGAATGCTTTTAGTTTGTTTTGGAAAAATCTCTCTGCTTCGTGTTTATCTATCCTAAGCTTATTGCCATGTACTTTTGTTTTCATGTAACTTTGTGTGTGTTCCATGTTTGTGTACATTTGGTGACAATTATAGAAAATCCCCCAAACACTTCCCAGCAAGTTATTTTGGCTGGTCCCTTCTAGGGAATATGTAATTCAGCTCAGGGTTTAAGGAAACACTAGCACTGTTAGAATTGGGGTGACTTTAAGGTCTAGATATTATCAGTTAGGGTGCAACGTTAAGGCTAGGTTGAATTTAGGTCTAAGTTTCATCATTGTGCTCACTCTGTTGCACTGAAACTGCTCTAACAGGTTCTACACTTGGTGACTCAGACTGAGTATCTAGTTAATGTCATTTGCTTGCATAACCGGCCCGTCCAGTTCCCACAGTCTAAGTACTCTGGCGTTCATAGTGCACACATGGCAAATGAGTTTCCAATTGCATATTAAAATAGACCCTTCCATTTCTGACCATTTCACTCTGTTGTACAGAATAAAACCCAGCCTTTTCTGGTTAAGTGTCAGTATCCCTGTGTCTTTATCCCCTGGCTAATGCACGGATGATGCAATATTGGGCAGAAGCATCAGGGGGAAAATATCAGTATCACCGTGTGGAATGGTGTTGAGAGGTTTCGAACACCAACTGCTATTGTAGTTTTTATTTTGCTATTCCTTCTAAGATTTTGCTATGAAGATGTTATGACCTCATTGGTTTGAGGAGTGTCCGCACATTTTTTTAAAATATAAAACATAGCTGTAAATGACTACACTTTGACCAAATTGCAAATGGAACCTTCTGGTCCCAAACTACTCCCGGACATCTTGTGAAACAAGTCATGTGACTAGCGACAGAACGTTCCACGCGTGTCCCATTTTAGAACTCTGAGCGGGTGAGCAACAGGTGCTTCCATTTGCCTTTCAAGCATGAAAGGCTTCATTCCCACTGGCACCTTATTCTCTACTTGGTGCACTTCTGACCACAGCCCAGTGGGGCTTTGCTGGGTTTCTAGAAAATTCCCTGTCAATTAGCAGAGCATTACCAGGAAGCATGTAGGCACCATTTAGGTAATGGGGGTGGCATTTCGAATGAGACCAAGTCCTGAGAATAACCAGACCACTATTTAGTTCTGCTCTGCTTACCATCTGGTCACCGTCGAAGGGCTCATGTTTGCTGCCTGTGCGGCGTGGCTGGTGACCGTTTTCAAACCCAGTGGGTCTGCTGATAATGGTGACAAAGCAGCAGCCGCCCTTGGTCTCTCAGCTGTCTGATACTACGAAAGACAATAGTCATGAGTGACACACTAGTTTGCACAGTGGTTTATTTACTTGATCCTGGACAACAGAGAACCTTTGAGAAGGTCTTTGAAAAAGCGGGGATTATTTGCATCGATGCAGGTGTTGGCCAATTTTTCAGCGCTGTCCACTCCCCATGTTTTATCCCCGATGTTGCTGCCCAGTGTAATATTGACACGGTGACATTGGCCGATTCTCAGGAACAAGTTCCCCTTGTGCAGGCTTGTACATTCCACAGTAGTCCTTTTACAGGAGTACCTCTCTGAAAGCTGCTCCCTGTGTTTGCTTTGGCAACGGCTGATTGTGTCAACACGGCCGAGGTTGTTCTGGTTCCTGCTTTTGAATTAAGCCGCTGGGTTGTGGGCGTGATGCCATAGGATGGATGGAAGACTTTTATAGTCATGAGAATAGAAGCATTAATTTAATACAGGGTCTCCAACATGGCCGTCACAAGACTTGTGAAACATCTGATGGTTTTCAGGAAAGGGACGTCTTCTCTGTTCAACTCTACATTGGAAAGCTCTTGGGGCAGCGCCTCAATCACTCCTTTTAGTGTTGAGGTCTCACCCGATACTGTGTTCGATGGCTCCAACAACCACAGCATGTCTTTACTACTGCATGTCGGATTGGGATGGGCTCTTTCAAACAAATTATTAATGGTTTTAAGTTACTGAGTCATTGCAGCTAATTGATTTAAATGTTTAATGCATGTTACCACTGAAGTCTCGTGGCTGTATACACTCAGTGGTCAATGTTTTCTACTCGGTGCCCCAGCAACAAATCATTTATAAACGGTTCAATGGATGTTTTGTGCGCAAAGATTACCAAAGTGTCTGGGGAATTGTGATCTATGGGACTGTCTTCCCGGGCTGTTGATCTGTTACAATCCATTTCCTGACCAGGACCCAACAGACCCTGAGATGTAACCTGCCATTATCTGTGCTATCTAACATTCTGTGGTGATGTGATGTTTCATTGTGGTCCGGCTTGTTGTTTCAACTGCAGTTTTACTGATTTGCCACTAGATGTGGAAAGTGGTTCATTGTGCTCAGATCGATAGCATATCAGCAACCCAATTCTGATCTTAATTGTCTTGACCGACGATGCTCCTGTAAACAAAGCTGGGGGGGGTCAATCCTGTTGCCTCCCACTGACACTGTTGCATGACCACATGAAAAATCTACTTCTAGTAAATGGAAATTGATCATCTGTGACTAAAGAATTGTTCTGGATATCACTGACACTGAAATGCCGAACTAATTTGATTTAATTCTTGTCTTCTAGATCAGTGGTTGCATCATTCTGGGCGTCTCCATCTACCTGAAAGTGTCTAAGAATGGAAATAGTGTAAGCGAAACACCACGCGACTGCCTTTTAGCCTAGTGGTTAACAGCTAACCTGAGTGGATGCTGCAAATCCTTTATTAAACAAGCATTGCCTTAAAATGACCGGGCACCTCTCTCCCCTCTGTCAGATCACATCCACTATGTTACCGTTTGTCAACCTGCTGATAGCCATTGGTGCCATCATCATGGTGCTGGGCTTCCTGGGCTGCTGCGGGGCCATCAAGGAAAACCGCTGTATGCTCATGCTGGTGAGGAGAATGCCTGCTGGGGATGGACGCCGGGACTACAGTAACCAAACAGCATAAAGGGATCACAGAACTAGCCTGTGAAGTGGGAGGGGTGGGGCAGGGGGTGGGAACTTGTGCTCACTGTGGAGCTTTACAGTAAACATCCAAAGCTAGTGTCGTCCAACACTTACACCCCCAAGTCAGACTTAGGAAAATTCTATTTCACTGTAACAATTCGGAAGTTTCATTTAAATGATTCACTTTGCGAGTGATGCCTCTCATTGAGTCAGAAAGGCATTCTGTGAATCTAATGGTTTAATTAATGGCGTTTCAGTTCTTCGTCGGGCTGCTGCTCATCTTCATCCTCTTGTTGGTCGCTGGAATCCTGGGAGCTGTTAGAGCGAAAAATGTAAGAAGGAAGTCCTTGACTAATTGGCTCTGGAAATTCAAGCACTTCACAATACTGTATCCTATTTAAAGTAGTTGCTGATACAGTATGTGTACTGAGATTTTTGCTATTCTTCATACTGGGATTAATGTTCCACACACTGTTCTAAATGCTATGAAGGTGTTTGTTCAAATTTTGTAAATTTCTCTGCAGTAAACCGCTTACCTGGCACTTAAAAAACATTGCTGTATTGTCAAGTCAACCCGAATAGACCTGCAGTTCTTACGGTACATTAGGCCAATTGAATTGGTACCCTGATGTTTGTGTGACAATGCAATGCTTAAACCTGCTTTCCTCTTTCTTAATCTGGATGTATGTGTATGTGTAACTGGTCTCTTGCAGTCCAAGAGCTTGTTGACGGAAGCTTTTACCCCGCTGCTACCACTAAGCGGGCAGCCAGCTGGCTTCCAGGCGGATTTGAACAGCCTGCAAACGGAGGTACGGAGGAGTCCCATAGGCTTTTAACAGTCACCAACTGATTTTTTTTGTTTTGTTTTGGTGATTAAGATTTATGTAGTTGGGTCCTGAGTTGTGCTGAACTTTAATTCGCCATATTCTTTTGACATGTTCAGAAGAATCTGATCATGCTGCTTAAATGGCTTTCCAACTGTCTAGACGTGGTCTGGTCCAGGCCTACTGAGGACCGCATCCTTTTGAGCAACGTGTGCTGAAGTGTCGAAAGCTTTTCGAATGTGGCGTCTCCTCCAATACATATGCTTGCCGTGTGCTTATTGGGGAAACCAATCAGTCAGCCTATTAAAGTTATTGGTGCCTGTAAATGGGATGTTACCTCTGAGGACCAGACATGGCCATGATTCACGGGAGTTGCACTGAGGAAATCCCCGTAAAAATAATGTTCTGGTGTGGATTGTTGTCCCTGTTTTTCAGGTGACGTGCTGCGGACTGGTCAACGGACCTTCAGACTGGGGCACCGCCGTCCCCAGCTCTTGTTCGTGTGTTAATACCACTCAGCCTTGCGTCACAATTAATGGACAGAGTGTGTACTCGACGGTAAGCCCAGGGCGTCTACATTTGTGCTAACCGAAACGGGGTGTCGGTCAGTTCTAGTCCTTTTCCCGTTCCAGGAAAACGCCTGTTTTTCATTGAGGAAACAATTCTGATATTGACACTACATTTTATACTGACCAGCACACTGAATTGAGTTGCAACATGTAGTCATTCCATTAGCACCTTTTTTTTTCATGGTGAGCAAAAAAGCTAAATGAAAACCACTGGTGAGCAATTTTATTTTTACAGTTGGAATACATATTTCAAGGGGAATCAAACAATGTTACATATTTCTCTGGTAGTACTTAATTTCGTGTTCCAAAAGTATCTCTAGATGTCCTGAAGATGATGTATCAGTAACATTTTGTTACTCTTATAACTTAACCTTAATCCTGATCTTTAAACATAACTGTAACCCTGACCTTAGGAATCAGTTGCTTATCAGATGGTAATACTAACAACAAACTGTCTATTGAACATCTACAGATGGAAATCAGGAGTCTGACAGTGTAACTCTTTCTCAAATTATATATGTATGGTGTTTCCCAAATCATTAATGTTTAGCGGTAAATGTATTCTCCCCTAAAAATAGTTAATTAGTGGATCCCGTGATTTGAGTATTTTGTCAATCCAGTTGAAAAGCTGTAGTTTAAATGGAATGAATGAATGAATGAAGGCTGTCCAGGAAATTGGGAAAGATTCTGTATGTTGGAATGGTCTAAGGTCTCTTCCAATGTGTTCTTCAGTCTCAAAAAAAGTGTTACCTTTGACAGGAGAAAGTACAGTAAGTACTGAAGACAATTTTTGGAAAAGGGCATTTTTGAATTTGACATGAATAATTTTGGCTTATTCCCTTAAATAATGAATGAAGTACTATATCATCCGTATGTTGGAAAATTACAATGTCTCTACATGTGGTGTTTTCTGTCATGGTGACAATTTGAGATGTTTATATGTGACATTACTCTATTGTCCATGGTGATGAACACTGCTCAAACACTCTCAAAATAGCGGTGTAAAAAAAGTTATTTTATGGGTCAAAAAATGAATAACAACTTTGTCTTCTGTAGCCTTGCATCCAGTTTCTGACCATCATGGTGGAGAAGAGTGCCCTCATTGGCCTGGGGATTGCGTTTGGCATTGCCGTTTTGATGGTGAGACAGCAACGTTTAAAAACCTACTGCAATTGTTGTGCTGTTGGATCTCTGGTAAAAGCAGAGTGAATGTAGACAACTCAGATTTGTTGGCACTGTCTTGGCGCCTGCTAGAGTTGATGCTACTGATAAACCACTAAAGTAGCTGGGAAGGCCACAAAAATGGATTTGGGACCGGGCTAGATGCCGTTAACAGCGGTGGGACTGGATTAGAGCCTAGAAGCGAATGGGTTGTAATGTGTGTTCTTGTTTTTGTTTCAGATCTTTGGAATGGCCTTTGCCATGACACTATACTGCCAGATTGGAAAGGGAGCCATATCCAGTGCTTAAATGCACCTCCAGGTGACAGACCTGGTTCAGGGTTGGGTTGAATGTGACATGAAGTCAGATCAAGTCATGAAGTTACCAGAGAAATGTAATGATGTGTGAATTTCATAATAAAGAGAATGTATTTTAAGTGACCTCTGAACAAATTGAAAGGCTTCCCATTCATGGGGAGTTAAAACTTGACTGACATCAATTTGAATTCGGCCCATCTCTGACTGAACACTGTTAGACATCCCCTGTTGTCCAGGCAGCGTGTCATTTGTATTGAACGTCAGGATTGCGGTCAGTTCAATTCTAGGAAACGCACTGATTTAATTTCTGCTACTTTTTAATAGAAAACAAATTTGAATTTGGCATTTTCCTTAGTCTAAATTGAAGCCAAACCTGCTTAACATTACTACTTTCTGTGACACATTCCATATGTACTTGTCCAATAGTTGTCTCAAATCATCTGATTTGGTTTTCAAGTTATTCTTCATCTGTTATCTCAGTGTCTTGAAGTTAATCTAAAAGATGTATTTATGTATTTTTAAGGGCTTCTTGATTTTTCTAATAAAAATACTCACTGAAGTTACTGGTCATACACTGTGCTTGTATAAGCCATGTTAGTGTTTAAATTGTTTTTTACTTTGCAGTTGACGCTCTGGCATGAAAAGTACGACCGTGAGATAGCTCTAGGTGTATATATAATTTTACCAATTTATAATCTATCCCTGTAGGTTTGTACATCTACTGGGCCGTGTTGCTTCATTGTCTATGTACTTTCTCTAAGGGTTATAAACGGAAGTAACAAACCTTTTTGCCTCATCCTCTCCATGTTATAACAGCCCAAGCTCATTTTACTGAGCACCAATGCATAATTCTTATTCAGGAACACAGCTACCCTGTATTTATACAAATAAATAATTAAAAAACAAGCACTGAACACAACTTGTCTTTAATGCTCTTGGGAGAGGAGACTACCACCACAGTCCTGCACTTAATTTTGTGGAACATAAAATTGTTCTCATGTGTAATCCTTGGCCAGTCGTTTGTTTCGATTTTTGGCAAAACTCAAAAAGCCATTTTGGGTAAAATATATCTTTTACTCATTTCAGCTGTGAGAATCCAGTTGTATTCAAATAATTTTTTTCTATAATTGCATGACAAGCATTCTACTAAAACAGTATTCTGTTTGCACTTACGGTTAGATGCTAACTGCATTTTGTTGTGCTGTACTTATTCAATGACAAAATCTAATCTAAATAAGCATCTACCAAAACAGTGTCACTTTACCATGCAATGCTTACCCTTGATGCTGTCAAAACTCTGTGTCCACTACTCTAGGTTCGTCGGTGAGTTCTCCCAGAAACTTAAAGCATAAGACTGCAAAAACTATTCAGGAAACCAGTATAATCTACTTAAGATTTTATTACAAGCTTGCTAAGACTGGTATAACCTGCAGTGTTCAGCAATGTTTGACCTCAGTGTATGACGACAATGTATGACCATGAAATACAGTTTAGGAAATGAAACATGAACAAACTCCAAGTTCCCGCACTCTTCTCCACTGACCTTGGGTGTGTCTGTTCTGTCTGATCAGGCCAGTCTTATTCAGCTCTTCTCCATTCCATGTAGCTAGGCAACCCTGCTTTTACAAGTGCTGCCTGGATAACCTCAAACTCTTGTGCCCGCCCTCCCTATCAATGGATTATCGCAGCTCCAGGCTGTCTCCGTACCTCTCTCAGGGCTGTGCCTAACAAACGACACCTTCAGGTACCAAGAGGTAGATAAGGGAGTTTATTTAATCAGGAAACATCTGACTTACTCGGGACTCCTCCGCTAACCCAGCACATTCTGTTACACTAAATAATTCATTTGTTCAATTCAATAAGCCATTTATTTAATGTTTCATTGTACGTGAACTTTCTTCTACAATATCTACAGAAACATAGTAGGGTATATGGTTTGTTAGGTGTAGGAGTGCACAAACAACTTTTGAATTTGCTCTTCTGGGAATAGCCTTCTGGTTTCCCAGAAGTTCACCATCTCTGCCTCCCAGAGATGTCCCTGCCAGGCACGACTCCCACTTGCCCGACCGGTAAATCAAGATGCATCCTCTCACAGAATGTAGCTGGTTTGTTCATTCCTACATGAGTATATTCTAAGACGCACAGAATTAGTCGATTACATTAGTAAAATATGAATCAAGTGTGAGATTACATTAGTAATGGAAAGTAATACGACTTCAACAAAATCTTCCGCACCCTCAAGCCCTGTGGTATTGTTTTACTACTCGCCATTGTGATCCCTGGCCTGGTATCATATCCTAACAACACCACTATCCAGACGCAGGGGAGATACTCAGCTTCTCATTTTCTTTGTGGTCTCATTTTGCAGTAAGATGACCGGTGTGCAAGTCTTACTTGAAGAACTGAGAGGAAATGAAATGTGTGTGAAATCTTTTAAAACCTAGACTTTCAATACCACAAAAAGCAAGACTGGTGAGTTATTGAGGAAGGGAGGCACTGCTGGGATAATACCATATACATTTGTAGGTAAAAGGTTCTCAAGTAACAGGGCTTAATAGTAATCAGGAAACAATGGACCAAGGCAGTATTTATAGAACCTCTTTTAAATTCCTTATTTTGGGGGGGGAAACCAAGGAATGTTTTTTTTTATCTTTCTAATTATAACAAGTGCCATGGTC
Organism: Esox masquinongy; assembly: GCA_016801175.1. Taxonomy (NCBI): domain Eukaryota; kingdom Metazoa; phylum Chordata; class Actinopteri; order Esociformes; family Esocidae; genus Esox; species Esox masquinongy. The sequence goes on from JACXGI010001328.1 coordinate 34,570, forward strand.
CATTTTGTTTCTTGACCGGTGTTTGTCCTGCCTCCAGATGAAAGACTGGAGGTGCAGTGCACTGCAGAATGATCACAGTGCCACTGCTGTGCTCAACGCTTTAGACTGAGCCAAGCTGGTCATGAGAAACCAAACCACAAGTGGATACAGAAGGGGTTTTTGCTTCGTTTGAGCGGTTTACGGAACATTATCTAGGTCACGGCAAGGCGGTTTAGTAAATCTGCCTTCCAAAATATACCATGTTCCCTACTATGTAGTGCACTATTTTTTCTGGCCTTACAGTGCTCTGGTCAAGTGCCTGTGCACTCTAAAGGGAATGGGGTGTTGTTTGAGACGCAAGACATGTCAACTGCAGAGCATGCAACAAGAGGCCTTTAATGTTGCTGCTATCTTCCCCTACACAATTAAAGTTGCTCTTGTACCTTCCCCTTCAAAAAGACCCAACCTCACCTGGAACAAGTAGGACGTGACTAATTCTTTAAACCACTTTGTTAAAATATGACTTTTTTTAAAGATTCAGTCAGGGACTTTGCAAAGTAGTTGTTTAAACCTACCATATGTGCATAATGTATAAGTAGAATCTGGATCATACCTTAGTTTGCTATGACGTTCCAACTTTGAAAACGAGTGGTTTTGATGATATGTGGCACAAATTGGCATGATATAGTATACAATTTTCAGAGACCCTTTTTGTCTCGACAGCACCACTTTTGCAACCATTGGCCAAAAATACACGGAATACATCTTTAATGTTTAACTGAAAAGTGTATGTCGTTTGTTGGGTTAATTGTCTTTCAGGATTTTTATTTTCCATTTTTCTATTGTAGACCTTCGGGTTCATTCTACAGTTGCTTTCCTATAAGAAAGAAGCTCTCGTCAGTTTTGTAGGCCAGCTCTAAAGGCTTTAAAATACAACATATTTCAAATTGAAAGTGTTTATGTTTTCTGTTTCAGAGCTTTGGCTTGGATGTTTCTTTAGAAAAGACATTCCTATTCATACATGTCAGCTCATTGTAATGTTGTATATTGGAGATTGAACTACCCATCTTCCCAGAGTGGGGGGGGTGCACTGTAAAAAGTGTTAGCTGAATCAACTTACATTGAGTATTCAATGTCAACTTAAAATGTTTAGTTATCCAAACCTACATGAAATTTAGTCTGACTAATAATATCTACTGCGTTTTCATTTAATCCACAACAAGAGAGGAACAAACAGATCTCACACTGACTACGGTAGTTGTTTTGTCCCAAATGAATTCAATGCTTGACTAGTGTTTTCTAAAAAAAGACAGAAATAATTGAGAAACTCTTTGTTTTGATGAATTTCCTCTGCAAGAGTTGGTGACCAAGAGGTTTGCAAAAGTTGACATAGTAGTGAAAGAAACAACCTTCCAAAGTCGGCCATTTTCCACCCCTCTAATAGCAACAAGTAGAAGGATCCTTAAACAGTAGTAAATCAGCCCGGGAGTTCTGTGTTTGGGCCAATACAATATATCTGGTTGTAGTTTTCCAGACACTTTGGGATAGAGGACTTATTTACCCGCTATGGGGAACTGCAGAACTTACATGAGAGTACTATGCATCACTTTTAATGTTCTACTTCTGGTAAGTGACCGGATCCACTGTATTTTACGTTCTTTCATTGCAATAATATTTATTCGTTTGAAGGTTTACGTTATGGATTCATTAATATAATGATTTAAGAATGGATATTTTAAATCCAAAATGTGCCTTAATCATACACATTTTGAAGTGTATCTATATTTTGCTTATCTAAATATATTATATAAAAATAAAAAATAGGTTGCCAATAGTTTCCTCATAAGCTATCCAGTTACAATTTAATTTGAGAGTCTGGATGTACATCTGTAGATGATCTGTAGTCATACTATCGACAAACTATCTGTCGATGTGTAACTGCTTGCTGTTAGAGTTAGATTCAGATTTAAGGTGAGGCTGATGGTACCGGTAAGACTTAGGTTTAGAAGAACCCTACATATATGAAACCTATCTAAACATTGCTAAAATATTTATACTTCCAGGCATTTGGAGTGTTTCTGTTTGTAGTGGGAATTAAATACAGCTTCCAACACCCTCCTGAGGTATTTTACATTTTATTTTTATTTAAATGACCAAAGATGTATAACTGACCAAAAGTGATGTTAACAGTAATCCAAAGAACCTATAGCTATACTTTTTCTGCTTCTAAGCTGTTAAAGCCAGGCTGATGTAATTTCAGTTAAGTGATCCCTTCAGTAACAGAATTTCCTTTTACTGTTTGTGTGACTGCAGTTTGACCAGCAGAGTTCCCTCCATGAAATGTACGTACTGAATGTGTTTGGACCCATCACTATGCTATTCTCTATCCTGGGAGTTTATGCTGCTTACAGAGACAAGAGAATACAGCTCATACTGGTTAGTGTCATTCTCTGGGTTGGGGCCATTTCAACTCCAGTCAGCTCAGATGAGAAAAACTATGCAACTGAATTTGATGAACTTTCATAATTGACTCGAATTTAAATGGAATTGACCCTTATCATGATTTATACATAACAGCTTAATTTGATAGATAAGAGCAAAGGTTCCCAAACTTGTTTTGCTACATGACCCACTAATCGAGGTGTGTTTCGAGCTGCGACCCTTCTCTGAGAGAAGTAAGAACAGGCACATATCTAGATGTATAATAACATATATTCTTCAAAACATGTCAATGATGGTAGACACGGTGAAGAGGCGACTCTGGGATGCTGGCCTTCTAGGCAAAGTTGCAAAGAAAAAGCCATATCTCAGAATGTCAAGTAAAAAGAAAAGATTAAGATGGCCAAAAGAACACAGACACTGGACAGAGGAAGAACTCTGTCTAGAAGACCACCATCCCGGAGTCGCCTCTTCACTGTTGATGTTGAGACTAGTGTTTTGCGGGTACTATTTTAAAAAGCTGCCAGTTGAGGACCTGTGTGGCGTCTGTTTCTCAAACTAGACACTTGTGACGATTTGGCTTCCTGTCACTATACCAGGATACGGGTGGCAATAAATAATCAGACCAGAGACGAGTTCAGGGATTTGTTCTCTGTGTATTTTCAGTTGACAGACAATGTCTCATATATTTTCTCTCCACACTCAGTTACAAGTATCTTTATGCAGTTTCCAGCACACTGCTGGTTAAAACAAAAATGAACAGAAATTCCAATATAATGAAGGCTCTTCTGGAGTTTCC
>JACXGI010001328.1:46111-75251 GCA_016801175.1 Esox masquinongy
ATATATATATATATATATATATATATATATATATATATATATATATATATATATATATATATATATATATATATATAAGAAGGATACTTTGTGTTTTTTCAGATCAATTTGTCATACTTGCAAGTGGATTTCAAAGTGCTTCACACCGTGTTCCTCATTTACGTCTGTTTTTATTGTTTCAGAGGAAGTGTTGTGGTATAGTGAGTTACAATGACTGGGGCAGCAAGATTCCAGACACATGTAAGTGTCCTAGTTTTGAACTCAACCCTTCCCAGTGTACGGAGGTGAAGACTACTAAAGACAGGAGCAAATGGGTAAGTTGTATAACAAATAATTTTATTTTAGCAGCTACCTGTTAATTTATAGTGAAGAGAGAATATAAGAGGACAAATATTTAACATATTAGGCAATTACTAATCTTTTTTATTTTCTTTTATTTTACGTCAGGAAATATCCCCAAAATCTGATATGGTTTGGATCTACAGAGAAGTAAGATATTTTCACAATACAGTATAAAAACACATTTTACACATTTTGCTAAATCATTCTGAAATTAACTTTTGTTACAGTGGGGTCAAAAACTGCTTTACATCGGTTATAAAGATAAAAAACCATTGCATACATAAAATACGATTTCGCATTGTATGCGAAAAACATTTATGTTAATTTTATGAGTTAGCGACCCCCAGTGGTTGGGACAGAAGTCCTGTACCGTCAAGGCCGTTATCTACTGTAGCACTCCTGACATACTAAGGTCATGAGTGGCTGCCCTCCCCCCCCCAGTCCCGAAGAGTGCAAAAACAGAGTTATAATCAGTTTGAAAGTATATATGTTGAATACATGATATATTGATTAATACATAACTTATTGATGACACATTATCTAATGATGAAGCATTATCTATAGCTATCTATATGCTTTATAGCCTTTATGACTCAAATGTTAAATTTAAACCCAGATAAAAATTACTCACAAATTAATGCAAAAAACAAAAATAAATCTAAAATATAAGTGGAGCCCCTCAGTTAGGAACGTACAGTAGCAGTCAAAGGTTTGGGCAAACCAACTCATTGAAGGGAATTTCTTTAGTTTTGTTCTACAATTTTCCACATTGTAGAATAATAGGAAAGACATCAAAACTATGAAATAACACACGTGGGATCATGTAGTCGCCAAAACAGTGTCAAACAGATAAAATATATTTCATTAAAGATTCACCATTTGGCTTGATGAAAGCTTTGCACACACTTGGCAATCTCTCAACCAGCGTCATGATGTAATAAGATGGAATGCATTTTAATTAATTAACAGTTGTGCCTTATTAAAAGTTAATTTGTGGAATTTCTTTCCTTCTTAACTCGTTAGGGTGGGTGTACAGATGATTATTATTATGTCAGTACAGTACTGCAGAAGTAAAGTGGCAAGAACAGCTCAAAAACAGCAAAGAAAAACCACTCTCCCATTATTACTTTGAGACATGAATGTCAGTGAATCCTGAATATTTTAAGAACTTTGAAAGTTTCTTTAAGTCTTTGCTAAAGGACAGATTTTATGAAACCAATATTATCGCTTTTCCGCCTGGCTTCACTTCACAACACACAGTCATCACAGTGGCAACCATGCTAGCAAGTGGTGACCTTGAGTTCTACAAAACCTTTGCTTAGGATTGAAAAACAATCAGTTCAAGACTTTTATTCCATGAGCAAAAAATAAACAAAAAAAACCCACAGTGGCCCCCCTGTGTCCTCAGTGGTAGATACGGGCTGGTGTACTGTACAGTCTACAACAAGCATAGGGGGTAACTGCCATCCTAACGGGGTTTTGATTTTCAGGCTCACTATCAAACTGTCCAGGTAAATCTAATGGACCAGTGCATCTAAATATAAATGGACGTGTCTCTCCTGTTAGGCTTGTGGCCCTCTCATATTGGAGGCTGTTGACTTCACATTGAAGGCCACAATCGGAGGCTTTGTTGGACTCGGGTTTTTCATGGTATGTGATTATCGCCAATAATATTGTTAATGCACTATTGAATTAATAACAAATATTTGCCCAAACAAAAGGGAACTTCTTTAAGTGATGTTAAAGCAGGCAAATGTTGCGTTCATACTTGTTTATGCCCTCACATTTTTAACAGTGTTTTATGCCCACTGCGTTATGGGTGATTGAGTTTTATGAGTTTTGTATCGTCTTTCCCACAGGTAATTGGGCAAGTTTTGTCCTATATGACCATTCATCAGATAAAGAAAGCGCAGTTTTCGAGATTTCGAGAGATCACCTGTGACAAGCGATCTAATTTTATGCCCGAATTCCAGGCTGTGCCGCATGTGGGGGGTCTCGTGGGTGTTGCACCCAGTAGCCTACACCCAAATATTGCATGCAAGAAATTTAGGGTTTTAGAACCCTGAAAGAGTCCGCCCTGGGCTGGGTGGTTGGAGAGAGGCTCCAGTGATGATGGGGTAGGGTTGGGTTGCTGCAGGTATGCCTCACTGAGGGATGCTGGGTGAAGCACCTTTTTATTGTAATCAGATATTCATCTTCACTCCACTGCTTTATTATTATTCATAAGTTATCATCTTGCTCATCATGGCTGTGCTTGCTTGCATCCACAAAAACAATTTAATTAAATTTTTGTCACCACTGTTTTTATCATCCCTTTTCTTTTATTTGTGGGGAAAAGGCAACTTTGTTTAACTATGCTTGTTTGCAATGCCTACTTATAAACATGTTTCAAAGAATACCTGATTGATTTGGATGTTAATCTAAATTCAAAAGGTTGGTGACCTGTATAGCGAGGTATCAGGCCAGTCTGGACCTTCAATTATACAGGACACCCTGAGAGGGAAGGGGAGGGTTTCTTCATCTCTAGCCTATTCCCTTGCATGTAGTGGAGGTATTTCAGAAAGCAGGGTTAACATACTCTGAGTTTAAACCAGGTGGTCTCCTCAGTTCCAGTCGAAAGAAGAGGTGATTCAACACAGTGGTAAACATGCCCTTGTCCCAACTTTTTTGAAGTGTTGCTGGCATCAAATTCAAAATTGGCATGTATTTTTTCCATAAACAATAACATTTCTCTGGCTCAACATTTTATATTTTGTCTTTATACTATTTTCAATTAAATATAGGGATAAATGATTTGCACATCACTGCATTCAGTTTTTATTTGCATTTTACGCAGCGTCCCAACTTTTTTGGAAACAGGGTTGTACTGTATAATAATTTGGGGATTTTGTTTGTATTGCTTATAAACTCAGTTTACTATCATCACTGTCAAAAGTACATCCAAAGGACCAATTTATCTACATAAGAATGCATGTGTCTCCTCTCAGCCCTGTGTTTCCCTCATATTGAAAAATGTTGATATCATGTTGGATGACAGAGTTGGATTATTTTGTGTCTATAGAAAGTTTACACATTTTCTATTTTATTTTGTTGTGTCAGTGTCAGTCTTCTATCTTGCTGAAGTTGAACACAGTTCCCTTTCACACCACAAGAGGGAACTATATATCAGAGTAGAAACTAAAAAGACAAAGTAGAGCAAGCAGAAGCTCATCTTGCTAGCTCATCTTCTCTGTTCTTTTATTTGTGTGAAATGTAAAAAACTAAATCAGGCTAGACGTGACTGAATGCTGGACTTGAATGTTATGACCGGTTCTTCAGAATATTTATAGTTTGGGTGCCTAAATAACCGGGATGGCCCTGAGCATGTATGGGTTGTCTTGCTATTCTGTTAGACCATGAGATGATCTCAGCCTTGCAATTTTTCAATTGTTTTATGTTTACAGAACACGCTTGTATATGAGGGCCAAATCAGAGAAAGCTCAGTTTTCTGGAGGTGTAGACTTGTATTAAACAAGATTGCTTGATTTAATTTATCAATGACCGCTCTTGTCTTTCTTTTACCAGTAAATGACCTACTACATACACTATACATAGAGAGGAGGAAGCAAAGCGATAGATGACAGCCTGCCCCGCTGCGAAACACATTATACAAGTTGGAAATAGAGACGTCCGATGCATATTTGAGGCTAGCATAGCATCAAACGCACAATTCAAAACAGTGTATTATAATATAAAAATACAGAAAGTACATTCACCACCCAAAAGGTGATTAGAAGGAATTTGACTGCAAAGGCAGTTCCGATTTAGCAGACATCAACACAGATACTGGATATGTGATGTGTTTTTATCGAAGTTGCCAGAATGCCCACTGATATTGGCACACTCCTAATAACATGAGCATTACTACACTTCTATCAGATCGAATAAGCCTCACCTATAATTTTATTATAACTTAAAGATTGAATAACCCATTAAAAAAATGGTTTTGATGATATGGAGCACATATTCGGTACATAAATGACATAGTATGCTATTTTCGGGGACTGGTTTTGGCTTGAATGTGCTAGTTTCATTACCAGTGACCAATAAATATGCCACTCTAGGACATTTCAGGTCATTTTCGTGATGAAAGATAAATCCTGGTCACAGTCTGAGATCCTGTGCACTCTGGATCAAGTACAAGGACCTCTCTATATTTTGTTCCATTCATCGCCCTACAGTATCAATCCTGACCAGTCTACCAGACCCTGCTGCTGAGAAGCATCACCATAGCATGATGCTCCCACCACCATGCTTCACCATAGGGATGACATTAGGCAGGTGAAAAACGGTACCTCGTGCTTGGCATTCGAGGCAAATATCTCAATTTGGGTCTCATCAGACTAGAGAATCTTTTCCCTTATGCTCTCAGGGGATGAGAGGAGGGAGAGAGGACGATGAGAGGAGGGAGAGAAGACAATGAGAGGAGGGAGAGAAGACAATGAGAGGAGGGAGAGAGGACCTATATACTATTCTTGATCAGAGCACTCTGGGCTCTGTGTGCATACTTTCCATCAGAGCACTCTGGGCTCTGATGGAAAGTAACGCACTATTGTGGAAAACAGAGTGTATCACACATTCTGCCATTCTACTTACTGTAGTGGTTCACCAAGCCTCACTCAAAAGTTCATCATAAGGACATTTGCACTTCTTGCCAGGAGGGGAAAAAACTGAGAAAACTGCAATCAAACAATGCAGGAAAACATTTGTTGAAATCATACTCCTCCTCCCACCACTCGTTGTTTCCATAAATATCTCTGTGACTTTCAGTGAATTACACAACACAAAAATGTTAAGATAAATTAGGTGAAAAGTAGGAGTCTGCTCATGAGATCTTAACATGAACAGCATAAAGTATTTTGACTTGTTGCATTTCCTTCTGTACCGTTTTGATTGGGACAATGCAATTGTGCTGCTTTGAGACAAGGATGGAAACTGGCTAAATCAAAAGTCAATGTCCAATTTTATTTTTTCACTGGATTAGGCCGGGGAGTTAGCAAACAAGTCTGTTTGCCTTGCTTCATCACACTCAACGCCTTGTGGCGACTTGAGCAACTGTGAGCTCAATCAAGGTAGAAGGCCAGAGAGTGAGAATAACCGTCTAGGCGTCCTGGTCGAGCATGCTCTGTGAGTTGGCTGTACTTCAGAAGACATGTCTCAACGTGTCTGACCTTCTGAGTCCGCTCTGAGTTGCTGTGATGAAGCAGGACCTTAATCTCAAAATGGATAACATGAAATCGGTGAGAGAATAGGAGGTGAAAGTAATAATGAATTGCACTACCTTCCCCAACTTTGTCAGGTCTCTTTGTAACAACTCCCATCATATTCGGGAGAATTGAAGATTGCGGCAAGCTTTCCTCATAGGCATCAGTGCCAAGTCATTTAATATTTTTTTCAAACACACTGCTCTTCCAACACACCGGATGACCTCAGCTAGCTTTGCAGGCACCCAGGCCGCCTGAGAGAGTTGCTAGAATGTGATAACATATAACATCAGAAACATTGTTGCAAGAAATGCCTCCACGCCATTTAGAGAAACTGGAACAGAGGTCAAGGTAAAAAAAAGACCAGGAAATCAAAGACTAAATTCAGAACAACTGTTTACCAGTTTTGTGGAGCCCTTGTCATTTTTCTGTACTCCTAATTTGACAACTCACACACTGTCTATGGGCTGGGAAAAACTCCACTGACTAAAGTAAATATACGGTAGTTAAATAAATACCAAAATACATTTTAAGAACAATGATAAATTTGTCTTTGTTACACTGAGAGCCAAGAAAGTTAGGAAGGAGCGGCAGCTGGAGTGTCTTGTGGATTTGGACGTCTGCCCAGAATGTGGAGATAGGAGAGGCGAGATACAGTTGACTCCTGGAGTCCTAGAGCTTTGCCAGCCAAACCAACAAGTACTGTTCAAGGACATTCTGACACTGTTGTGGAAAAACTCCCTGCAACTCAGGAGTTTGTGAGTTCAGTGGTAGACTTTATTGATATCATAAAGCCGTGTTGGTCTGCAGAACAACCAACTCCCAAGCATCGGACACCCACTTTTACACAGTATGGTTATACAATGATATTAGGCCTTCCCATTACGCTAATCTCTGGGAGAATACTTCCCGAACCTACCACCATTTTTTCACAACCCTCTGGGATCCGCCCTAAAAGCTACCTTCATTAAACATTGGTGGCTCAAGTTCTAGAAGCTTCATAAAAATAATTGAGCCATAAAAATAATTCTTTGATCTCAGGGGGATCGGGGAAACCATAGTCAACGACTCCCACACACAGAAATCCAAAGTCTGTACCTTATTGTCAGGGTTGGGTAGGTTACTTTTTAAATGTAATCCGTTACAGTTACAAGTTACCTGTCCACATTTGTAATCAGTAATGTAACATAATCTGATTACTTTTAGATTACTTTCATATTAAGAGATTTTTTGTAATCCGTTACTCCCCAACTCTGCTAATTGTTCATCAGACTCTCTTTCTTAACAATTAAATGTGTAAAAATCAAAGACAAACAGACAGTTTAGAAGAATAGTAATATGGGCCTTTAGGCCCAAGTGACCTGTTTAAATGTTTAACAAGTATGGGATTGTGTTCAGATACATTTTATGAAAATACCTCTACAACACCCACACACAAATTTTCACATACAAGTAGAGCCTGCTACACAGACACACAAACTTTATTTTGGAGTTCAAAGTTCTCAGTCACACACACACGCGCACACACGCACACGCGCACACACCCACTCCGGGTCTCCACTGATATGACAGTGCATCATTCCCTTTCAGTTAGCAATGTTATAAGGCCTAATTGCCAATTCCTGCATCTGGTTTCGGGAATATGTTTTTATATAATCCCGGAAAAAAATTTAAATCAAGAGATGCACTCTCTTTTCTTTCCTAAGAGCTTTTGTAGAAACATCCAGCATATCTGAAATCACTAATCGAAGTGATTGTTGTCATGTAACATGAATTATAGTATTACCAAATGATAAACTACCACTGATCCATTTTTCGGAGGGATTCCACATGATTAGCTGGTTATTATTTGTGCTCAGTGTCAGAATGCCAATGTTTTACTTGTTATGGTGCCATGAGTTTCCTTGTTGATACACTGAAAAGTGTCATGACTGGAGATTTACATAATAATTCATGTTGTTTAAAGCTTCTCTGTGTAGCATCCTGCCTCTAAAGTATACAAGACTGATTGTGAACAATAACACGTCTCCTCCTTCATTCCCCCTACTGAAGGAGACCAGAAATACTATGTTAATCCATGGTGGTTTAGTGTGGGGGAAACTACTGTCACTGTAGTGTCTATAGTGAGTGAGGAGCTTATGTCAGTGTAAAGTCCAAGCAAACGTATAGACAGACTGGTGAGAAAGAATAAATGGGTAATATCTCAGGCACTTGGAACAATTTTGGAGATCAACAATATTTTAAACATTGACTAAAAAGGGTATTTTGTAGGATAAACTTTTCTTATTAGAGGATAATGGACTGTGTTATGGTTGGCAATGATCACTGACCGCCTCCTATGTATCTTGGCATAAAAGACTGTGTTAACTTTGTAATTATTGGAGAACATGTAAGAACTATGGAAGATCAACATCTTGGACTCACGTAAATAAATAAAGATTCTCCCCTGACTACCGGTTGCATTAATTCTGTTCATGGATCACAAGTGGAGAGAATCTAACATTACTGTCATACTCTGATTGGTTATAGATTGTCCAGCTTCAATTTCAAATTACTATGACATCTTCAAACCCAGTGAGGTTACACTGAGGTAGTGATGGCCATTGGAGGCTTCATTAGCGTTATTTTAGTAGCAGCATATTATGCTGGCAGCACTCAGATTTTCTTTATCACAATAAAAGCCATTATTGAAATGTATAAGGCAATGTAGTTAACAATCTAATCTGTGAAAAAGAACAGACAAGAATAACATTGGAACAGACATTAAACATAAAATGTACAGACTAGATTAACTATATTACCTTACATATTTCAATGATGGCTTTTATTTTGAAAAAGAAAATCTGAGTTAGCACTGCTAGCATAATATCCTGCTGCTAGACGAACAGTAATGAAGCTTCCAATGGCGATCACTACACTGAGGTACAACAAGGCTGCTCAATCCTGGTCCTGGAGACCTACCATCTGGTAGGATTTCTCTCCAACCCCAGTTGTGACTAACCCGAATGAGCTTTTCATTCAGCTCATTATAAAAATCAGGTGTGCAAAATTAGGGTTGGAGAGAAAACCTACAGGATGGTAGCTCTACAGGAACAAGACTGAACAGCTCTGAGGTGCAATGAACAAATAGCTGAGCCACAGCTTCATAATACTTTCCCCAGCAGAGAGAACTGATACCTGTAAAATGGCTGCTCATTGGATTCTGCCCTTCTTTGCCTGTTGATTTATTCACTCAGGTTCATGTATGGAATTTATTTTTAAATACCAAAGATCTTTTACAAAATCGATGTTGAGACCCATGTCGGGATGAATGTTTTACCGACTCGTCCTTTATCTTGTCGCTTTACGCCTTTTTATTGTCTTGGATTTGTTACCTTTTCACTCTACAGCTTGAATTCTAATATGTCCAACTGTCTCCAACCATCTCATTTGTTTATTCCACTCTCTCCAAATTGTTAAGTTCATATTCTAAATTATTACCCCTTCCTCCAGATTTGAGGAAATACAAAATGCAGATGCTGGGACAGGAGTTTCGGTTTCTAATAACTGCCTAATCATTTTAACAATTAAACAGAACAAAGGTGAAAGATCGTTTCTGCATCAAGGCAGATGTCCCTAATTGCTCACTGTGGCTGCACTTCTCCCAGCCCCCGTTCATGAAATCCCTTCCATAAAAGCCAATGGATTTTATCTTTATTGAACCAGTTAAGTCAATTTATAATAAACACTAATTTCCAGAAAAAAACTTCCCATATCACAGGCCAATTCCATCAAACACTGGTAATTTAAAACATCCTAAGTTATATTCCTCAAAAAAATCAATTGATAAATATCATTAATGTATAGGTAAGAAAATGAATGCTGTAACTTAACTGGGCTGTTTCTTCAAAACAGTCATAAAAAGTTTCAAGTTCTAACATACAATAGAGACAAATGTAAAATACAGATGATTTATTGTTGTTTTTTTTAGGAGAGAACAAGACAGTTGGCATTTCATAAAGAAATTTACAGTTAAAGGCAAAAATATAACATTTATTGCACACAACAGAAAAACACCATTGGGCCTCCGGGACAGATAGACACACCTCTTCGCCTGCATCCATCTATTTTCACTTCTCTTTCCATTTATTGTTGCGGTTTCAAAAGAAACCATTTCAGAATGAGGCGTACAGGTCACACACAGCCAAGTCATCAGAGCACAGCACTTGGAGTGTTAGGGCCAAGGGCTCGATTCCCATGGGGTACCAGTAGAAACTAAGTGGGAAAATGTATTCACTCACTACTGTAAGTTGCTCCAAATAACAGCAATCTTAAAAGGAGCTCAATGAAAATATAAAAATGAAAATACTAAAAGCTCAATGAAAATACTAGCTCACTAACCAGTAACCTAAATTATACCCTGAACCTCAGCCCGAGCTGCAGTTTTCGGCTCATTGCAGTGTTCTAGTTCTCAGGCTGGTTGTAGAGCTCACTGTATTTGGGAGGCTGAGACCAGATTTTCAGCTTGGACGGCAACGAGCTGACACTGAACACCACAGAAACCCCAACAGTGGATCTCCTCAGCTGGGCCAACAGGATGGCTGACATCACTGCTCCCAGGAGCTGGAGAACCAAAACAACAACACTCATTAAAACAACAACAACAACAACAGCAGCAGCATGCGTGTTTCTGGAGGCCAGTGACTGCCACTCATCAACCTTTCACTGCACAGGGTACTACTCACAGCCAGGCTAGCGAATCCAAACAATACGCCCAAAACGATGTCTATAGCCTTGGACAGGTAGTACCAGAGGATGGGGAAGCACGTCTGTAGGCCAGAGGCAAGACAACTATTAATTAAGAGGATGTTCAGACACTGGAATATGAGCAGCGTTTCAGGCAGTTGTTTACTGGCTATCACAGACATGCCTTCCGCCTGCTAAAAGTTCCAACCAGGAGATGACCAATGTGCCTCCCTTAAAATGTAACCACGCTCAGGATTTATCCACTCGCTTGTGGTTACGAAAATTATAGCACACAGCAATTTTGATTGGTTGACTGATGCATTATGACTAAAAAAAAACCCAAAAAACAAACAACCTGATATTTAATCTGCACTGTATCTAGTAGAAATATTTAATTGTATGCATTTACTTAACGTTTTATATAAAATAATCTTTTAAATTACCTAGTAAAATGATTTTTATTTTAATGGTTGATAAATGCAATATGATCTCAAGTTGCTGTTTTGTGGATACAGTCTCGTGTAAATGTTGATGATCGAAGGTTGACAAGAAGGATAAATTACCTTATCTGACATGACATTGAAGGTTAGAGGACATAAGGTTTAGACATGGATTAGTAGTTGGTCTAACCTGCTTGTAGATCAGCTTCTCAAGTCCAGTCAATGGAAGGACAAAATACAGAAAAACAGGTGGATGATTATATATACTTTTTTTACAATACGCAAAACCTTGGAAAACCAACGTTGGCCGATGTCACACATCCAAATCCGTCAAATTCAGTTTTCATAATTACATTTTTCAAATAACCACTGTGTAATAATAAACCATTGTGTTTGTGTTTGAGAATCCATGCCAAGGCACACTGAGGTTGTTCAAGCAGCTTGTAACACGTTACTGAGAAACCTGATGTAGGTATTTCCTTCAGTTCATAATCCGTGTCTGTCTCTCATTTGTGTTTTCAGTCTGAACTCACCCTGTACTGAACTTTCTTGCATTTGCCCTGAATCTCATCCTCTGAGTCCTGACAGAGGCAGGAGTCGGGGACATCGGGACCCCAGTCAGTGTAACTGAACAGCCCACAGCATTTAAACTGTAAAAACACACCCGAACACGATCAGTCAGGGTGTCCAGAAAATTCCCATGTCATGTTTAAAAACAGAAACCGGTTGAACTACCAGGTCAAACACTTCTTTATGGCAGCTCTTAAGTCAACAATACAAGTACAGTATATTATGCCCAGGATTGCCTGCACGGGTTTGGAAGGCAAACTCCATTTTTTGTTTTTGGGTAAAGCAATTGTAATCCAATTGTAATCATGAAAAATGTAATCCATACCCAAAACTGAATCCTATGATTTTGATATGCTATTATAATGTACAGGTAAGTTGAAATTAGATCCATACCGAATGCTGAATACTCTGAGCAAATTCCCTGACATCAGGGGAGGCTTGGTACAGAGGAGGCGCAGCACGGAGCTTCTCTTCAAACTCCTGCTCTACCTGAAAACAAAACAAACAAGTTGTCAACAATATTCAACATTTAAACTCAAACATGAACATACAGATGGATATACTATGACTAGGTTACCTCAGATGGATTTACTGTGACTGGGTTACCTCAGATGGATATACTATGACTGGGTTACCTCAGATGGATATACTATGACTGGGTTACCTCAGATGGATATACTATGACTGGGTTACCTCAGATGGATATACTATGACTAGGTTACCTCAGATGGATATACTATGACTGGGTTACCTCAGAAAACCCCGTACAGATCGATATACTATGACTAGGTTACCTCAGAAAACCCTGTACAGATCGATATACTATGTCTAGGTTACCTCAGAAAACCCCAACTTGCTTGTGCTCTTGCCAATTCCAACTATAATGTTGTTACTGTCAAGCCAGTCATGGTACAAAGAGCACAAAGCAAGATATCACAAACATACCAGTTGTTAAGCTACATTATCTGAATAAGATATTAAATACAACACCTCGGAACAGGAAACCTACAATACAGCAAATTAAGTATGTCAGTACATACAGTAAAATTATATTTTTACTGTTATGCAAACAATACCTGGGGACGATAAATGGCTGCAGGAACAGTCAGAAGCAGCAGTCCAAAGCAGGCTACAAAACAGGCTGCCAGAAACTAGAGAGAGATAAATAGAGAGAGAAAGAGAGAAAAAAATAGAGAATGAGAAAAATAAAAATCGAGAGAAACAGAGAGAGAGAGAAAGAGACGGAAGGAGGGTGGGAGAAGTGTTTCAAAACAATCAGAACACATCCCAAATGACCCAATCGCCTACAGTATCAACCACACTACTTTCAACCAGAGCCCTGTGCCCTGGTCAAAAGTACCGCCTTACGAGGGACAGAAGTGAGAGGGGGAGTGTGAGGGATTTTTAAAAAGAATGCGTTATAATCTCACACTTTATGAATATACTAATATGTAATTCACATGCACAGATAATAAGTTCATAAACAGTATAATCAACAATGCATGATGTTTGCATCTTGTCTTGGGAACAATCATGAAAGTATCACCAGCGCACCATCATGCGCCTCAGTAGAACATCATGTGCCTTGACGTTAATGGCCCTATGGTTTATTACTTCTGTATTGACCTGTGCAGTGACCCAAACTTGAACCACCAGTGTGTCATAATTTTTTGGTTTGAACGAAGGACCCTAAAAAAAAAAAAAACTGTGGGACAAAAGGTAAAACGCACCCAAGGGATTAATAAAAAAGGATGGTCAGAATGTCACGTAAGATGTTCCTATATAAAGCCATGGCCCAGGTCTTAGAACTTTGTTTGTATCTGCAGTGGGGCCTGGCTTTTGTGACTGTGATTGTTCCAGGATTGCCATTAAAAGTCTATTGGATTCATAAGTTCCTGAGTTGTTGCACTTTTGTCTTAGAAAGAGTCGACTTGGTTTTTCCATGACAGGAACCATTTTAGACATGCACACTATGTGATACACTTTCCAGCTAGGAAGTGGATTGTTGCATCGTTTGTGACACACTCACCATGCGGTTCACTCAACACTCAGTTGCGCCATGACGGCTACAAGACGACGGAACCTCCTGAGGTACATAACTAAACACAACGGCGTGCACATCGCTCCATTTACATTTACTCACAGATGTAAAAATGACAGCAGTGTACTACTCACCACAATCAGGGGTATAATCTTCTCTCTGTGTGCGCCGTACGCCCCGAGCAGAGACATGGCTGCGGTGGCCCCTCCCACCACGAAGATAAGGGTAAACTGAAAACACACGTAAAGTAGATCCAGTGTTACTAACCCGATGGGCACACGGCGACATTATGACATCATTCTGACGTCTTATGATGGTCACGACATCAGAATGGCGTCAGAAAGACATTGTGCTCCCGCCGGGAAAGGACCATGTGTGATCTTGGAGGGCCTCGGGGCTTGTTTACATCACGCTACATTCTCAGAGACGAATCCCAGGTCACTCGAGAGGCTGGATAATTTTGTTGTGTGAACATGCTATGATATTGACAGCTCGGGACGTCTTAAACATGCATGTGTGAATTGAACCGCATGCGTTTTATTCTCTCTCTTAATGTAACCAAGCTCAAGGCAGCAGGAAGTACGTGTCTGTGGGTGTCCGGTAGCCTGTTCCCATGCCAGTGGTGAAGCAGGTTTCCATAGCGAAATGTTAAAAGCACTTCTGGTATTTTACAACCTTATCGCCAGGCTATCATGAAGCAACCGTTCCAAGTTGTCCTTGGTGACACATAATTCTTCTATGGGAATTACACATTTTTCACCTTTTGATTTTATCACACAGTACTTGAAAAAAATCTTTCACAAAGCTATCTTGTGTATACCATTAAGCCTAGCCCAAGCCATTTACCTCAAAATACAAAAGACAAGCTAACAAGCTAATATTCTACAACACAAAATGCCATGTTCCTTCAATGAGCTAGCCAGCTACTGTATTAACATAATTTTCCCGAAATGAACAGTTTCAATGAAGCAAGAACTGCCTTGATCTGTCCCATGTTAGTGCAGTACAGTGTCTATTGAGACAGCTCAGCTACACAGTATGGTCATCTGCCCGACAACAGAGTTACAACCTAGTGATTGATGTTTGGATAGACAACACCAGGCTGGTCTCAGGGGAACACAAAGTAATTTTGTGATGGCTGAATTTGTATGTTACGCTACGCAAGGGTTTAGGGCGGCGGTCTCAGGGGCAGTGATTATGTAATTTACAGTCAAATACGATACCTGTTTGCTTGGTTGTTGTAAAAGGGGATGGTGGGTGGGGGGGAAACGCAACCGAAATTTACAGTTTACTAGAGGAAAGTCAAAAATAAAGTCCATGGATGTTTTGTTTTGTTTGTCCGTGTTGTTTTCTAGCCGTAACCCTGACCACGGTGCAGTGATGACTAGCTTTAACCTAACCTCTTTTCGATTTCTAACTCCAGCCTTAACCTCAGTACTGTGTTGCATAACCTTATGACGAAGCCTCAGCTTTCACCCCTAACCTTCACCCTAAACTGAGGGATTTTCTTATTGGCCAGGAAGGCCAAGTTCTATGGATCGTTTGCCACGACCGCAGGCGTATCCACTACAGATGATTATACACATTTGGTATGAAATCATTCAAAACACCCATATTACAAACAAATACAGTTTGACCACGCACTCAATTTGAATTCAAATAGCTCTGGTCTAGTGCGTCACTTAGGAATTCTTTATGCCCAAACACAACGTAACGCAGTAGATCAGAGCTATCTCCCACTTACCTCAGTAATATCTTTTTGGTAGAATAAATGCCACACCAGGCCCAGGCTTGCTATCACACCACCGACAACCTAAAAAAAATAAATAAGGAAAAACACACCATATTTTATTAAAATAACAGTAGTGTAGCTAGAAACAATTTGCAAAATTATTCGTTTTACAGCCATAAAACGAAGTTACATTAAAGAGGTAGCCTATGTTACAAGCAAATGTAGGTCATACATTGGATTGTAAAACTAGGAAACATGCGTAAACCATGTGATATATATTTCAAACATTCTTCGGACAGGGGGCATTTGGTTGTTATGCTACCTCAAAAATAATGGTTTAACATAAGTTCCTTACCGCAAAGAGAAGGTTGAAGAAGATGAAAATCCGTTTGAGACAGCTCTTAAGTTTTGCCATTTTCGTGCGATTTAGAAATTCAGCAGTTTCTGAGACGACCTGTTACAGTTTGTTAATTTCCTGGTAGTAACCTAAGTAGGGGCGGAGCGAGAAAACCTTATGTCCAAAACAATACCGAAAGCTAAGATGTTAGTAGTATAAAGATAGCCAGATGGTGAGAATCACTTGCAGTGATGCGTTTCGTCCATTTGTCAGGTATTGCATTACTTCTGGGGGATTGCAAAACACGAAGGTCTCCTTAAATATAACATAAATATATTGTTTCTGAAGAGAAATCACCGGGAAGTTGCAGCAGTCAAGTTTATCTAAGAAGCTACAGTTGGTAACTTCCTGTTCTGTGGACGCACCCCTACTTCGCCGAAATTTGGAGATGTTATTTAAGGGGAACTGTATCCTGCCTCTAAACAATAACACGACTTGTCTTCTCCTTGTCTTCCCTTACCCAACGAGAACGGTATACTACTGGGTAGTCCAGTGGTTTAGGTTGGGAAGGATGTCGTGGAAAATACTTCAGATTTTCAGCCAAAAAGATGCAAAGACTGAGGAGTTTGTGAATTCAAAATAGACTTTAATGACGGATCAAAAAAACAGAGTTGGTATGCAGAACAGCTGCCTTTCCAACCTCGGACATTCATTTCTATACAGTACTATCTTGCACAACATCACCTGGCCATCCCTCTATGCTAATCCCTTGGGGTCTTCCTCTATGCTAATCCCTTGGGGTCATCTTCGAACCGCCACCATTATTTATTTTCTTTCGGGAATTCACCCAACAAACCATTGCTATTAAATATTGGTGGCGCAGGATCTGGAAACCTCATAAAAATAATAGAGACGTTAGGGCCCTTGAGTTTAATGCATTCAATGGTACCTTGATTACTTCCAATACAAGACTTATACATTGTGTATTAATGATTATACAGTTTGCCATACTGATTAGTTGTATGAATGTGATTAACATACTGATCCATTCATCGATTATCTGAGTATACTCTGGACAGATCCTTCTCAAATCTTCCATCGATGTTTCACATCACACAGCATATTCTCTGAAGTCAAGGATTCTTTGATCTATGAACTCACTCATTTTCCCAAGGCATTCAAAGACAAGTCACAGGTCATTCTTACATCCACATTAATATATTGTAGCTTATTAGTCACATCAGCACATAGAAATCCAAACTGTGTACCTTATTCTTCATCAGTCTCTCTTAACAACCCAATTAATATACAAGTGATCACATGAGACGTTCTATCTACTCTTCATCAGGTAAACATTTTATGGGGATATCCCTACAAGGATAGTACTGTGAGTGTCTAAAGCGAGTATAAGGAGATTAAAAGTCAATACAAACTGATTGAGGAACCGGCGAGAAAGTTTAAATGGGAATGTGTCAGTCACTAGGAATCATTTTGTAGGAGTAGATTATTTGAAACATTAATTTAAAATATTAACTGTAGATTTCTTACTGGTAATTTTTGCTTGCTTTTATGCTAGTAGTACCGTAAAAATCTTACATATTACCCCTTTAAAGTTGCGGCTTCCTTTTCGCAATGGAGACTTCTACCGCCAGAGGGCTTGCAATTCCACCCCATTGTGGATCGCCTCCCACTTCAGAGCCACTGAGCATGGCTTGCTATCGATATAGACCACCATATGCAGACTTGTACAGGGGCCCAACACAACAACATTAGTCAAGCAAACAAAAGTTGACAATACAACAACATTAGCAAAGGAAACAAAAGTTGACAACACAACAACATAAATAGAAATGAAACATTTATGAAAACACAGTATTTGACAAATCAATCAATTACTTACTACATTAAGTGTTGTGTGCTAATTCTTTTGTTCTGTCACATGTTGTGGTGTCAGTAATTTGTTGTTCCTCAAATGTAGCCTTCTCATAAATGTTTGATTTCCGTTAATGTTGCTATGTTGTGCATTAATATTGTTGTGTTGTTAACTTTTGTTTGCTTCGCTAATGTTGTTGTGTTGTGCCAATGTGGGCCACCGTAGACTTTGGCTCTCCAGAGAAGACAGGCAATGTGCACATTCACCCACAAAATGAAACAGAGATGATCTTCCTAATCTTTTGTCAAATGTATGACCACAAACATTTCAAATCTGACTTTGATTAACTACAGTCTCGGTTTGTGAAATAAAGCAATGAGCAATTACAGGCAAATGTGTGAGCCGTCGCTATGAAAAAGGGCAATCATTGGTTTATTTTCCCTTTGCCATACTTTACCTACACCAATCAGCCATAACATTATGACCACCTGCCTAATATTGTGTAGGTCCCCCTTTTGCTGCCAAAACAGCCCTGACCCGACGAGGCATGGACTCCACTAGACCTCTGAAGATGTGTTGTGGTATCTGGCACCAAGACGTTAGCAGCAGATCCTTTAAGTCCTGTAAGTTGCCAGGTGGGGCCTCCATGGATCAGACTTGTTTGTCCAGCACATCCCACAGTTGCTCGATTGGACTGAGATCTGGGGAATTTGGAGGCCAAGTCAACACCTTGAACTCGGTGTTGTGTTTCTCAAACCATTCCTGAACTATTTTTGCTTTGTGGCAGGGTGCATTATCCTGCTGAAAGAGGCCAATCCCCTCAGTGAGTACTGTTGCCATGAAAGGGTGCACATGGTCTGCAACAATGCTTAGGTAGGTGGTACGTGTCAAAGTAACATCCACATGAATGGCAGGACCCAAGGTTTCCCAGCAGAACATTGCCCAAAGCATCACACTGCCTCTGCTGGCTTGCCTCCTTCCCATAGTGCATCCTGGTTCCATGTGTTCTCCAGGAAAGTGACGCACATGCACCCGGCCATCCACATGATGTAAATGGAAGTGTGATACATCAGACCAGGCCACCTTCTTCCATTGCTCCATAGTCCAGTTCTGATGCTCACATGCCCATTGTAGATGCTTTCGGCAGTGGACAGGGGTCTGCATGGGCACCCTGACTGCCGGGTCACCGCTGCCAGGTCACCGCTTTTCCTTCCTTGGACCACTTTTGATAGGTACTGACCACTGCAGACCGGGAACACCCCACAAGGGTTGCAGTTGTGGAGATGCTCTGACCCAGTCGTCTAGACATCACAATTTGGCCCTTGTCAAACTCACTCAGAGCCTTCCGCTTGCCCATTTTTCCTGCTTCTAACACATCACCTTTGAGGACAGAATGTTCACTTGCTGCCAAATATGTCCCACCCACTGACAGGTGCCATGATAATGAGATTATCAGTGTTATTCACTTCACCTGTCAGTGGTCATAATGGTATGGCTGATCGATGTATTTTCAAATTGTTACAACACTGTTCAAAGCTAATAATATGATATTGGAAATATCTTAATTCTTTTGATGTTTTTGTGTCTTTTCCTATTTCTTTTCTTTTTCCTATTTGTTTTGCCAATGTTAACAAATTATTTCCAATAAGAAATTGAGTCAGAGACAGATCTGGTTTATTTACTGAAGTCAGAATAGGGTCTTCCAAGACTGAAGTAATTAACATTTTGCAGTCCCTTAGGAGTAATGAATCAGAGTTTGTGTCCCAAATGTTATTTTCTATGGTAGCACACTTAAGACCAGAGCTCAAGGGATCCTTATCAAAATGAGGGCAAACGATGTAGGGAATTACGGGTGACATTTGGGATGTACAGGATTGCCGGCCCCTAAAAGAAGGCATTTTTTGTAGTGATTGTAATTTCGATGTGAATTATATAGATTGTTTAAGTCTGGAAGATTTTACAGTATAAAACTAGGCTATATGTCATATTATCTATTTAACTTTCCAGAGTGAATCCGAAACTGCACATTAAAGCCAGGTTGTCCATAAAGAGGGACTCGATCAGTGTTCATCGACGACCGGCAGTCAGACAACGTCGACAGTAACCGCAGGTCAGCACCCCGGGAGTAAATGTCGTTGTGTTCTGATCTAGCCTGTTGGGTGATATTTGCCACACACACCTCGATGACCTAACCGTCTGGTCATATACCTGGATCACGCACGCCATTCCTGCACCTCCTGGACCTCCCGGATTTTGCTCAGGAGGAGTCGAGAAAAAGACAGGCGAGCGCCATTGCGTATAGTTGTGCGTGTTTCTCTCTATCAAACACAAGCTCCCTCCTCTCTCTCGCGCACACACATGTGCACTCCCGCTCTTTCATGTTTTTTTTTTACCTCTTTCACTCTCTCCCTCTTCCCCCGCCTTCTCTTTTATCCCCCCTTCTACTCTCTCTCTCGCTCAGAAAGCAGAGGGATGTGTGTTTTGACAGAAGTAGGTCAGCACAGCTCAGCTTTGGAGGATGTGTTGTACCTATACAAAGCTTCACTGGTTTGGAAGACCGGGTCTGAACAGAACTGTAGCACCTCTCCTAGCCACCTCTTTGTTCTAAATGGTACTCCATTTCCTATTTTGTGCACAACTATTCATAGTCGTCTCTAATATAGTGTACAGGATGTCATTTGGGGAGCAAATCAAGGCTCTGTGTGAATAAAAAAAGATGGTTGTGATTCCTCCTCTCAGTTCACACTAAGCTTGTGGTTTGTTCATTTGGAGAATTGTAACAAGAAACACGTCTTTCCCCAGAATAATCACTGGGTTCTTTGAAGGCAGGAAGGAAACCACTTTTCCGTGTCTTTTCATCCGTCGTAGTGGTATGCATTAAAATGATGAGCCTATCTTTCCATACGATATTTAGTCAATCACATTGGGATTTTACATAGTGAGTGATTATTATGCTATAGCCATGCTAACTCCAACTACCGGGACCAATATGAGCGAACTCAAACTAAAATCTCGCGTAATTATATATATATTTAATGAAAAACTACAGATTTTAATGGACAAAGAATAGAACACAATTGCATTGATCCACATGTTCAACCATCAAAAAGAGTAGGCTTGCACGTAATTCGATATTTGTTGTGGGGCTTAAATCTGTAGTTTTTGATAGGAAACGTGAGAAGTTGGAGCTGTATTCTGCCCGCATCAAGTACATCCGTTAAAACGCCATTGTAAAAGGATGGTTGATTTGGCTACATTACACTGTAGCGCAGAGTACTTTGTAACAGTAACTGAATGGGTTTCTGTAGCTTGTGCTTGCCTGCTAGAGTTATCATCAAACCAACGCACCGTCACAGTGTCCGCTCCTCCTCTCTATATCTTTCTATCATTTGATTTTTAGTCGACTCTCTGGTGAAGAGCATCTTACAGTGTTGAGTGCGAACACAGTTTTACATATGCTATTGCCCCCACCAGGGGGAATTGAACCCACAATCGTGGCATAGCAAGCACCATGCTCTACCAACTGAGCTACTTGGCACCCTTGGGATTAATTTATTTATTTCTCTATTTTCTCTCTCGCAAGCTATGCATTCCTGTCTATACCGTAGAGGTGGCCTGTACGGGTGTTTTTAATAAATGTTGTCAATGCTGCCTGACCACGAGGCCATGCGAGGGAACTAAGTGCGGCTTAAATGAAACCCTTTAACTACATAGGGTTCCATTTTGGATTCAGACACATACATGTGGAGTATCCCTGTTGATGCATGTTCCTCATAATACAAATCCACTTATTGATAAGGGATATAATAAAAGGCTCAGATTACTACTGTGTCTCGGCATTCCATGTGGTCCGGATATAGAAACGTGTATGTATGATGACAGAGAAACATTCCGGCATTAGGCTCCATTTATACATATATATGATGTTTTTCCTAGGTTTTGAGAAGTGTGTGAATGTGCACGTATTGACTAAATGTGATTTAAAAAATCACAATTGGTCTAATTCTTCGTCCCAAATGGCACTAGGGAATAGGGTTGCATTTGATAAGTCTTGCCGAACGAAAGGCGGCCAAGAATGCAACGGCGGCCACACCCACTGTAGTGCAGAACGCGCTGCCCAGGTTAGAGGAACTTGCGTTCCGAACTAACCGCTGCTTTTGTCGAGGTGGCGCGCTGAAAGGAGATTGGTGAATGCCTGGCACAACCATACAACATAAACGCAATTTGAACGCTAGCCATAGAAGATTTGTATTGTTGGAATCATCGCAGTAGAGGACGACGTTTAACCATAACAACATCCGCAGCGGCAGCAGCGGACACAGGCAGAAGAGAGAGCCAGCCTCTGGTTTCAACCGTTTGTGGATGTGAGCTGTCCCCGCAATACCTTCTCGGTAAAGATGCCGCGAAGAAGAAGAAGCGCTTTATTCATGGTTTTGTCCTTGTTACTACAGCCGGGGACCACAGGTAATGTGGCATTGGATTGTATGCTATTCCATTGGAGTTATCCACCTTTTAGATTTCATTTTCATATATTGGTTGGGCTTCATAATATTTCTGCATTTGTGTTTCATAGAGCAAAACGTGCATCAGCTGTCATTCCAATGATAACTGAGCTACGTTCAATAGGTAGGCCTACATGTTAATTAAAAGCGTAAGCACACAGCACTGTTTATATATGCTATTGTATCTTATTTCCAATGCAACACAACCGAAGAATCGAAGTGGTTCCGTGGTGGTGTGGTCGGTCTGCAAACGTATGAAGCGCAAGGCTGATAACTGATCGAATGCAATCCCACCTCTAGTTCAGTGACGAAGCGTGGTTCAGCACCATGGCTAGCCACCGGCCGGAAACAACACAAATGTCGTTGGGAAGAAAACGTGTCAGCCGCGTGTAGGAAAGAGTCGCGCAGCAGCAATCATCTGAATGAGGAATGGTCGCGCAGCAGCAATCACCTGAATGAAGGACTTAGCTAATATTGTGAACGGTTCTAAACTCAGAGATAGTACATGTGATTTTAAGGACTATTTAGAGTTGACACTACAGTTAAATAATGTACTTAATATTGTGATAGATGTTCTGCAATTATTTAACACCTGTCTTTTGGCTACTGTTCGGTATCAGGCTACTGAAATTGTTATTACTTGCTTTGCGATGGAGTCAGACAGAAGGACAAACAATAGGCTACTTATTTCTTGTTCGGCTCACATAGTTTAAAGCGGAATGCCACTAATAAAGCTATTATTGTGACAGACAGCTACTATAGAACCAACGGTTTATAAAGAAGATGCTTGCAGTTAGGACAACAAGTGGTCCAGGCTGTTACTCAGGAAAGGTCAAGGGGCAGCCCAGTGATTGGCAGCTGAGCTAGCCTATGGTTGGAGCTGAAGGACACAAGGCAAGGCTGTGATTGGTAGCTGTTGACCTTCAAGCCAATCCCCATGAGTTCTAGAAGGCTAATTATGTTCTTCACTTTTTGACAAAAAGAGCCCCAGTGAACCCGGTTTTCTAAGAGTGCATCTGACAGACGCCCTAAAATCATACGTTTCTTTCTGTTCACTGTGATCAGATCTGGGTTGATATTTGAGTTTGGATAGGTTGCATGACAGTCTCTGTAAATTTCTCTCTCTCCTGCAAGCAGCAAAAGGGAGAAAGGGGGAGGGAGTCAGAGAAAGACAGACAGGTTTCATCGCTTGGGGTGTTAGCGGATGACTGATCATCTTAATTAAACTGTAATACCAGGGACGATGTTCTGTAGTTTATCCCTCTCCATCCTCCCTCTCTCATCCGTTCTCACTGTCTTTTCCTTTATTTTCGACCCTTCCCCTGTCATCCGTTCTCAATGTCTTTTCACTTATTCTTGTTTCATTGCCAATTCATCCGTGCTGGATTAGCACTGACAGGTGCTAAGAGACCCCATTGGCTAGACCTGACTCTACATGAACTCCTGTCCCTCTTTCCTTCCAGGTGGTTTCTCCGGCGACCATGATGGATACATGAGCAGGACCGCCGTGGGGCAGCGGCTGTCAGACCGCCCCCTCCTGGTGTACCGTCACGTGGACCAGGACGGCCAGGAGAGGACCCTAGGTCCGGGGATGCCAGGCTGGCAGCGTGGTGTGGACAGGGACGCCCTTCAGGCCCAGTACCAGGCCAGACTGGGCAGCTTCAGGTAAAATGAGTAACAGACAGAGACAGACACACAGACAGACAGATTGATGCGCGCACGCACAAATAGAGAGACAATTCTTAACACGTATAGGGCGCTCTCTCTTACAGCCGATGCATTTGGTACGTTCTCTGAGAAAGGGCTCGTATTCAGTCGCGGTGTAGCCGCTGTTTGAAAATGGTTTCCTTTCACGAGCAACACGCCGTAACACAACGCGATCGCACCTCTCAACAGGCTAGACAGCCTCCATGCCCGGCGCAAAGCCAGGCCAGACAGCCTCTTCACTCAGTCCGCCCAGACCCACGCCAGGCTGGCCAAGCTGATGCCAGCTGCCCTGCTGGAGCCCCGGCTACATCAGGCCCCCCTCGGGCACCGAGTCGTCGGCCTGCTGGCGCAGCCGGAGCACGAGGTGCGGGTGGAGAACGCTCCGATCTCGGCACGCCATATCGTCACCGTGGTGAGTAAAGGGTTTTACATCCTACCGCGTTGGTGCCTACAGGGGAATGTACTTTATACATGGACACTGGACATAAAATACAGGGACAGGTTAAAGCCCCAGTGCAGCTGTTTTTGTTCCCCTATCAAAATAATATTTTCTGGGTGTCATTTAAGTATGTTTCTGTGTTTGTCAAAAGGAAACAAAAATAGTTACTTAGCACAATTTATGAACAATTTATTTAGCATGAATTTCGCCAAGACAGTCACGGAGTAGATACAATTTCAGGGGGAGAAAGGAAATCAAATTTTGAGCCGATTACATGTAGCAGAAGATGCTGGTTGTACTAATTATGGACAGGGTAATGTACAACATTACCGATACGGACAGGGTAATGTATAACAGATTATGCTGGATATGTATATGGACAGGATTAATGTATAGCCAATGAGGCTGGATGTACTCTATATTGATCCATTAAGTCATACCAGGTGAGTCGTAATAGTATAGACTGTTATGGGAATTAGACATCTTTGAGTGAGTGGATGATGAAGGAAGAAGGCCCGGTTGTAGCAAGCGGACCCAGGGCTGGGTGAGTCTTGGCTGGGCACAGATGGCCCTGATGTCCCCCTCTCTGTGATGATGAGAAGGACCATCTGCTATGATAAAAGTCAGGCCCTTTAGAAAAACTGTGTGTTTATTTGTTCCCAACAGCCTGTCTGTCTGTCTGCCGTTCTGCCTGTCTGTCTGCCTGTCTGTCTGCCTGTCTGTCTGCCGGTCTGTCTGTCTATCTGCCGGTCTGTCTGTCTGTCTGTGTGATTTAATGTACGTGGCTCCTGGAAGTGATGGATTATGTCCTAGCAGAGACAGTATGATTGAACATCCATATTTTCCCAGAAGTGTTATGTATACGCCTTCTTGGAACGATAAGCAATTTGCACATTCTGTAGTGTGTCTGTGTGTGTCATGTGTGTGTGTGTGTGTGTGTGTGTGTGTGTGTCATGTGTGTGTGTGTGTGTGTATGTGTGCGTGCAGTACACCAGTACCCAGGGCTCCGTCCACAGAGGAGTTGTGAATATTGCATTCATTTCATGGAGTGTGTGTGTGTTCTGTGGCCACAGCTGAGCAATGGGTTTCTTTTATGTTATGCATTAGGTGTGCTGCTTCAACCTTCAGTTTCACATTGAGATTCTCTAGCAGTGCCAGCTGAACCCCACCAGACACTAGAATGCAGGCATGCATGCAGGCACCACACACACATACACACACACACACACACACACACACACACACACACACACACACAAACAAACAAATACACTCACACACACAATCCCACATACACACATACCGCCGGAGCCGTGGGTTGCTTTGTCATGTTGGATTCAGTGAGAGAGAGAGCGTGAAAAAGTGAGATGCTGTCTGAACGGTGCTTTACAGCGTCTCCATTTAACCCAACAAAACAGACTGTCAAGTGTCTGTCTGTCTCTGCTTTTAACTCTGTCTGTCGCTCTGCTACATCGGTCTGCTTTATCTGTCTGTTTGGTTTAACTCTTTGCCTGTCTGTCTGTCTGATTTATCTCTCTGTCTGGGCATTGTCTGTTTGTCTGTCTGCTTTGTCTGTCTGTTTTTAATTTATCTGTGTCTGAGTCTCTCGCAGCATTCAAAGTACCTGGACACACCCCAGTTGCATTCTTTTTTAATGCTGTCCCCTGGCTGGCCTTAGCTCATAGGCAATTAGGCTATTGCACCTTCTGAAAGGTTAATGTATGGCACAGAACCCCACTTCTCCACTAGAGTATTCAGGGCTGCATAGCAAATGGCACACTGTTCCCTGGGATGAGGGTTGGGAAATAGGGTGTGGTTTGGAACGCGGCCCAAAAATCAATCACTTGACCAGAGAGTCCCTTCAGCACTCTGTCCTTAGACCCACCAGACGGCCTTTGATTTAAAGACTTTGTCTCAGAAGAAATCAGGGGGGTAGAAAGTAAGTGAGAAAGACAGATAGACTGAGAGAGTGAGGGGAGTCATTGCAAGGGAGAGAGAGGCTCTATTGAACAATCTACTAATGGGACCTTGACTTTGGCTAGAGAGACAGGAAGGCTTGTACCTCATTGAGGCATTGTTGATCCCAGCAGGCAAAGTGGTTTGAAATTCAGCTGTTACAACCAATAACCATCCAGTGTGCTACAATACTCAATCAGTTTGCAACCAGTTGACAACCAATGGCCAATCAGTCTGCAACCAGTTCAGAACAGTTTTGAGCAACCATTTTGCAACCAGACTGCAACCAATATTCAACCGGTTTACAACCAGTTTACAACCTGGTTTCACAAATGCAGTTTCACCCGGATGGAATCTACTTTGTTAAATGTTGACTAGATATCTACAGTAGTCAGTATTTTATTGTTACATATCGTCTATATATACAGTAGCCAAGATTTTCACTACAGAGAGTCACAGCTTGCAATCATATTTAAAGCTGGCAGACAGTCAATGTCATGTTAGAATCGCAAAATTAGTGACCTAAAAGGGTTTGGTGAGTCCGTTGTTTTCAGACTTACTGGTTCCATTACCTCAGAAACAGCCGCCCTCCTGGACTTTTTCCGCAAGACAGTGCACGGTTTCATTTTTTACTAATTTGTTGAATTGTAGGTGGATTATTGCTCTAACATTAATGTTGTCTATGCAATTAGAACAGCCAAAATTAATGTTTTTTTTACGTGTGGTATACAGTCTTTTATAAACTGGGTGTTTCAAATCCTGAATGCCGACTGGTTAAAAGTATGAGACTGTATACCACACGTATGACATAAATGTGTAATGCTTTAATTGCATTGGTGACCGTTTTTAAACAGCTGTAAGGCATCTCAAGGGTTTGTGGTATATTCTCAACATACTACAGCTAAGTGCTGAATCTTAGCACTCTGTGTTGCATCGTGCCTCAGAACAGCTCTTACCTGTGATATATTGGCCATATGCCATGCCCCCAACATGCTTTATTGTTTAAATATACCACAGTTTTCAACCATTTAGAATTCTGGGTTCGAATTAGCTGGCTTATACATTTTTCTGTATATATTTACATATCATACAGGCCATATGGTTTGTTAAATTGTTAAATACACAACAGTACACTTAAAAAGAACAGTCAGTCAGCCGTCAGCACATTAAAATAATGAACTGACTAAGAGGCTCTTGTTTAGTAGTATTGATTGTATTGACACTAAAGAGGCTCCATTGTACACACACACACACACACACACACACACACACACACACACATGTGCACACACAAAAGCTTATGCTATAGAATTATGTAGATGGCTAATGAACAGCATGGTCTTTTCTATTTGCTTAATGCTTACTGTAACATTCTGGCCAATTAACTTACCTCATTCAGCCCACATTTCTTGGTAAGAACAGAACAAACAAATGATGAATTACAGTGGAAGCTGAACACCACCACCATTCATGGCAAATGGAAGGGCCGTAATGCCATGCAGATCACACCAGGGAAAAGAATGTCGCCTCATTCACTATCGCCTGAGAGGGAGAAAGAGAGGGAACATAATACATTTTCAGAGTCAATTTTATTTACAGCTCCGGAAAAAATTAAGAGACCACTGCACCTTTTTCTTTCCTTTCCAAAAAAGTTGAAAAGGAAGGTTTTGAGTGAGGAACAGAAGCGTTCAATTTGCAGTGGTCTCTTAATTTTAACCCTTCTGTTCCTCACTCAAAACCTTCCTTTTCGACTTTTTGGAAAGGAAAGAAAAAGGTGCAGTGGTCTCTTAATTTTTTCCGGAGCTGTATTTCATTTAGATACTCTTATCCAGAGTAAGTGCATACACTTTCATACTGGCCCACCTTGGGAATTTAACCCACAACCCTAGCATTGCAAGCACCACGCTGTTACCAAATAAAAGCAAACACAGGACCATGAATAATACATATAAATCACTTCCTGAATTGGAATTGACCCGAATCCTGCTCTCCCGCATCAGGGGTCCTCAGACCACTTTTGTAGTAGCTCGGATCTTGCTCACCTGCTTCACCAATTCAAGGGCTTTTTGGTTAGTTGGTCAGATTAATCAGCTGGGAAACACAGCACAGCTTGGGGAACAGCTGGGGGCCCCTGCCTTAGGAGAGGTTTGAGAAACACTGTGACCTACATAGATACAACCTAGATTTGTGTTTTGAATTGACTCCAGAGCAGAGCTGTGGACACCACTGTCTTCTTCAAGATGTCCCATTTCGGCCAGCGTGCCAGTGGCTTCCGGCCCAAAGTTGATGGTTGGTTAAACACACAACAGACTGTTCTTTGTATCCAGTCCAGCACATGATAGCTACCGCTGGATACTAGCTAGCAGAGGGATGTGGTACTAACTAGTGGAGCGATGTGGTACTAGCTAGCAGAGGGATGTGGTACTAGCTAGCGGAGGGATGTGGTACTAGCTAGCGGAGGGATGTGGTACCAGCTAGCGGGGGACATGGTACAAGCCAGCGGAGGGACGTGGTACCAGCTCGCGGAGGGATGTGGTACTAGCTAGCGGAGGGATGTGGTACCAGCTAGCGGGGGACGTGGTACAAGCCAGCGGAGGGACGTGGTACCAGCTAGCGGGGGGACATGTTACAAGATAGCGGAGGGATGTGGTACTACCTAGCGGGGGGGACGTGGTACAAGCTAGTGGGGGGACGTGGTATAAGCTAGCGGGGGATGTGGTACTAGCTAGCAGAGGGATGTGGTACTAACTAGCGGGGGGACGTGGTAATAGGTAGCGGAGGGACGTGGTACTAGCTGGCGGAGGGACATGGTACTAGCTTTGATGCCCTTTCAGGTACTTTAATGGACATTAGAATATTTAAAATCGATTTCCTTTTTCAATGTACAGTGAGGGAAAAAAGTATTTGTTCCCCTGCTGATTTTGTACCTTTGCCCACTGACAAAGAAATTATCAGTTTGTAATTTTAATGGTAGGTTTATTTGAACAGTGAGAGACAGAATAACAACAAAAAATCCAGAAAAACACATGTCAAAAATGTTATAAATTGATTTGCATTTTAATGAGTGAAATAAGTATTCGACCCCTCTGCAAAACATAACTTAGTACTTGGTGGCAAAAGCCTTGTTGGCAATCACAGAGGTCAGACGTTTCTTGTAGTTGGTCACCAGGTTTGCACACATCTCAGGAGGGATTTTGTCCCACTCCTCTTTGCAGATCTTCTAAGTCATTATT
>JACXGI010001328.1:75351-96182 GCA_016801175.1 Esox masquinongy
TGACGTTTGGCAACTCGAACCTTCAGCTCCCTCCACAGATTTTCTATGGGATTAAGGTCTGGAGACTGGCTAGGCCACTCCAGGACCTTAATGTGCTTCTTCTTGAGCCACTCCTTTGTTGCCTTGGCCGTGTGTTTTGGGTCATTGTCATGCTGGAATACCCATCCACGACCCATTTTCAATGCCCTGGCTGAGGGAAAGAGGTTCTCACCCAAGATTTGATGGTACATGGCCCCGTCCATCGTCCCTTTAATGCGGTGAAGTTGTCCTATCCCCTTAGCAGAAAAACACCCCCAAATTATAATGTTTCCACCTCCATGTTTGATGGTGGTGATGGTGTTTTTGGGGTCATAGGCTGCATTCCTCCTCCTCTAAACACGGCGAGTTGAGTTGATGCCAAAGAGCTTGATTTTGGTCTCATCTGACCACAACACTTTCACCCAGTTCTCCTCTGAATCATTCAGATGTTCACTGGCAAACTTCAGACGGGCCTGTACATGTGCTTTCTTGAGCAGGGGGACCTTGCGGGCGCTGCAGGATTTCAGTCCTTCACGGCGTAGTGTGTTACCAATTGTTTTCTTGGTGACTATGGTCCCAGCTGCTTTGAGATCATTGACAATATCCTCCCGTGTAGTTCTGGGCTGATTCCTCACCATTCTCATGATCATTGCAACTCCACGAGGTGAGATCTTGCATGGAGCCCCAGACTGAGGGAGATTGACAGTTCTTTTGTGTTTCTTCCATTTGCGAATAATCGCACCAACTGTTGTCACCTTCTCACCAAGCTGCTTGGCTATGGTCTTGTAACCCATTCCAGCCTTGTGTGGGTCTACAATCTTGTCCCTGACATCCTTGGACAGCTCTTTGGTCTTGGCCATGGTGGAGAGTTTGGAATCCGATTTCCATTTCTTTGTCAGTGGGCAAACGTACAAAATCAGCAGGGGATCAAATACTTTTTTCCCTCACAGTATATTACTGCCATACTCGCCATTTCTACAATATTCAATACTACTACCAATATTGCTGCTAATCTACAGTACTCTTTTTAAACTGCTGCTATTTACAGTGTTATGTATATGATCAAATTATCCTCTTGATATATTTAAAGCTGTCTGTAAATTTTCTTTTTAATTCTCACTACATAGTTGTAGTGTGGTATGCCACCATTCATAAGCTTATTGTACTCATATGTATCCAATATTTCAATAACTCTATCAATTGCTGCAAGGTCATACTGTTATGTTTATTACTGCTATACTTGCCATATGTAAATGTTCAATAAAACTACCCAGATTGCTGCTCTATCAAAATACTACCCAGGTTGCTGCTAGTTTACAGTTCTGTTTTTTTAAATTGCTGCTAGTACAGTGTTATGTATATTGCTGCTTTATTTTATTATTATTTTCTGTCTAGCTATATTTTTGCTTATATACTCTTAACTCTAACTACGTAGTTTGTCAGGTGCCATGTCATAAGAATTTCACTGTACAGGATGACACTGTGTTGTTCGGTGCATTTGACAAATAAACCTCAAAACTTGAAACTAGCTAGTGGAAGGACGTGGTACTAGCTAGCAGAGGGACACAGTACTAGTTAACAGAGGGCTAAATGGTGTTCAGAGTCTTAGTATGCATACAGTCTGTGAAAGTCCGTGTAAAATCAGCACAAGGCCTGTTGTTTGGCCAGATGGATGACAAACATTATAAAGACCGGTAACATGGATCTGGGTATTTCCCCCCACATCTCACTCTATTCCTCTCATTCTCTGTCTCTTTCTTTTGTCTTTTCTCACTCTCGCTCTCTGTCTCTTTTTTCTTTCTCTCTCTTTGTTCTCTTTATCTCTCTCCCGCTCTCTGTCTCATTCTTTCTATCTATCTCCTGCTTTCTCTGGATTGCTTCCCTCTCCGTCTGCACACTATTAGCTTGCCTCCTGAGGAAGGAATGTCTCATAGTTCAGACATATTGCTGTTTTCCAGTAACTTGGCAACAGCAGTTCTAGGTATGCTATGGGAGGATGGTTAGTGGCTAACAGACAATACATGGCAGGCAGCTCCTATCAACCTCCTTTCTCTGGTGGAGAAGTGGAGTTTACTAGAAGTGGTGAATTGTTTAACAGGAAATTAAGAAAGAGCAAGCAGACGTGTTTATATTGGAGCTGAAATCCGTTATGTTCCAAAGGTCTGTGTTGATAAGCGAAGATGTGGTGGAGTTGTTAATCTCTCTCTCCTTCGTTATCAGACTAAGAGGCTGATAGGGAAACCGGTCCTCTGGGTTCCTCGCCCATGCCTGTCTCAATAACTCCCCAGCGAGAAGACGGCTGTGTCTTCCATTTGTTTATGAGGAGCCTGACCAACTGACAGGAGATCTGAGCTCTCTGGTTAGGAGGTCATGGTATCTAATATAAGATGGAAACCAGTATTGTATTGTGCTGTTTCTGGTTTTTAGTTCACATCCTGTGTTGGTTCCGGTTTTTAGCTAATGTATTGTGGCGGTTCTTGTTTTTAGTTTACAGTACATATGTATAAAAAAGTGTACGCATTTGAATACATTTCAAAACCATAAAAGACACATTATTTTGCATTTTTCTGTACTTTACATGAATCATAAAATGCACACCCACACAAGTATTTTACTTTTTTTCCCCATGTGGAATAATATTGCCATAGCGCTGATGAGAATCTTGTTTTAAAAACCCCTAATCAAGTACTACGCAACTGGTTAGTGCATCGTGCCAAACGAGTGCATTCATCCGCACAGAACAAGGTTTGCTGGTCCTGGATCAGTGCAGGGGTCAGTGAAGTACTAGAACGGATGCTGGTGACTTATTCAGCAGGCACTCAACAGGCTGACCTAGCTCCCATAGCGGAACAGCAGCAGAGCCAAATGTCATCTCACCATGGGGGGGGGGGGGCACACACCTATAAAACCCATAGACACACACGTTTACTTAGCTGTTTAAATAAGGGCCACCAGCGTTGACTGACCTTAAAAAATCCTATTAACCCGAAACCTTACCCTGACAGTATTCCACCCGTACTAACCAATCCTGTGTTTGTGAGCTATATTTAAATGTTAAAACTTTTGTAAGTGTTGTAAGGTACTTTTCCACGAAAGTGCCTTGTAAATAAACAACATCCTGCCTGCTGACACGACAGGCGCCGACGAGTCCCGAAACTTTCCACGGACACGCGATGAATGAAAGTGCACCATAAACGACGGGTTGTAGTGGTTTAACTGTAGAAGCTGCAACTTTCTTGTAGATTATATACCACATAGTCCAAAACAGATACGAATGTGGCTTGGACTGTTTATATTCTAATGTCAAAAGATTGAAAGGCTATGTTTCTGAAAGATTATCAAACCTTCAGACCAGAAACCTTTGGTATTATTAGTCTGTCATCTGGTCTTTGTCAACTGAAAAGGGTAGGTTTCATCCCAGAATCTGACTAACATAGCCCATCAGAAGTATGTCCAGAAATAGCCAGGCATTGCATATCGGTCCAGGAAATGGAAACTCTTTTCAGGAAGTTGCCAGAATACTGCTCACCGGGAGGTTAAGGACGCCCACTTTCTCTGCTTTGTGTGTGTCTGGTTACATGATAAAATGTTCCTTCAGGGCTGCCAAGGGTAATGGGCAGAATAGAGAAAGGGGACAGAGATATACAGAGAGAGAGATAGTACCAGTCAAAAGTTTTGACACACTTGTCCATTCAAGTGAAACTTTTGATTGGAACTATATATAGAGAGAGATAAAGACAGAGAGATGGAGATATATATATATATATATATATATATATATATATACAGTTGTGCTCATTAGTTTGAATACCCTGGCAGAAATTGGGAAATTTTGGGATTGATTTTGAAAATATGACTGATCATGCAAGAAAACTGTCTTTTATTTAAGGATAGTGATCATATGAAGCCATTTATTATCACATAGTTGTTTGGCTCCTTTTTAAATCATAATGATAACAGAAATCACCCTAATGGCCCTGATCAAAAGTTTACATACCCTTGAATGTTTAGCCTTGTTACAGAAACACAAGGTGACACACACAGGTGAAAATGGCAATTAAAGGTGAATTTCCCACACCTGTGGCTTTTGAAATTGCAATTAGTGTCTGTGAATAAATAGTCAATGAGTTTGTTAGCTCTCACGTGGATGCGCTGAGCAGGCTAGAGGCTGAGCCATGGGGAGCAGAAAAGTACTGTGAAAAGTACTGACCTGCGTAACAAGGTAATGGAACTTTATAAAGATGGAAAAGGATATAAAAAGACATCCAAAGCCTTGCAAATGCCAATCACTTATTAAGAAGTGGAAAATTCAGGGATCTCTAGATACCAAACTAAGGTCAGCTAGACCAAGAAAGATTTCAGCCAAAACTGCCAGAAGAATTGTTTGGGATACAAAGAAAAACCCACAGGTAACCTCAGGAGAAATACAGGCTGCTCTGGAAAAAGACGGTGTGGTTGTTTCAAGGAGCACAATACGACGATACTTGAACAAAAATGAGCTGCATGGTCGAGTTGCCAGAAAGAAGCATTTACTGTGCCAATGCCACAAAAAAGCCTGGTTACAATATGCCCGACAACACCTTGACACACCTCACAGCTTCTGGCACACTGGAATTTGGAGTGACAAGACCAAAATAGAGCT
This sequence comes from Esox masquinongy, assembly GCA_016801175.1. Lineage (NCBI taxonomy): Eukaryota > Metazoa > Chordata > Actinopteri > Esociformes > Esocidae > Esox > Esox masquinongy. The sequence goes on from JACXGI010001328.1 coordinate 80,012, forward strand.
TTATGGTCACAACCATAAGCGCTATGTTTGGAGAGGGGTCAACAAGGCCTATAGTGAACAGAATACCATCCCTACTGTGAAGCATGGTGGTGGCTGTGAGGGAATTTTCTGTAAAATGCATAAATAATCACACGCTTTATGAATATATTAATGTGCATGCATAATCACACGCTTTATGAAATATATTAATGTGCAATCCCTACACACAGACAATGAGTTCTTGAATGATATAATTCACACACACACAGACAATGAGTTCTTAAAGAGTGCATGGTCATCATGAGGTGTGTATCTTGTTCGGACACCTGTCATGAGTGTGTCCGCAGCAATGTACCTCAGCAGGACAGTGTCCTGTGTCCAGACATTAATGACCCTGAAATTTATTGCCTTTGTGTTTCACTGGTGGTGTGACCCAAGTATGAACCAAGAGTTTGTCATGATTTACTGCCCTGATCTACGGGCACCCAGAAAGATAAGGGACAAGAGGTAAACCCCACCCCGGGGGGGGACTTCCAAAAAGGATGGTCAGATGGCGTGATGTGTGAAAGTTTTGTATAAAATCCATGGTCCGGACTTAGAACTTTGGGTGTATCTGCAGAAGGGCCTGGCTTTGATGACTGTCATTGTTTTATGATTTTCATTAAAGTCTATTGGATTCACAAATTCCTGAGTTGAAGTGCATTTGTTTTAGAAAGAGTGGACATGATTTTCCACAACATGGCTCACTGATGTTTTGGGGGTGTGTGAGCTCTAAAGGCATGGGGAATCTTGTGAAAATTGATGGCAAGATGAATGCAGTATGTTATCAAAAAATACTGGCAGACAATTTGCATTTTTCTGCACGAAAGCTGCGCATGGGGCACTCTTGGACTTTCCAGCACGACAATGACCCTAAGCACAAGGCCAAGTTGACCCTCCAGTGGTTACAGCAGAAAAGGGTGAAGGTTGAAGGAACCGCAAAATGTAATGTCCACAGTTTAGTTACCAGTTAAATTATTCTTTCTTAGTATAGAAATGTTTTCTATGTTCTTGTATTCTGTCCTAGTAGGCTGTCATTGGAATGTTTATGGTTAACAGGTGTTTCTGTAAGGTGGGAATGCAGGGACAAAAGGGTTGCTTTTAATTGCCTAGCTTGCTTGATCCTTGAGATAGCACCCCTGTATCGTAGGAAGAGCCCCAGGAAACAGATCGGAAGGTGTCACTGATTGATAAGGGGTCTATTCTAACCTTAATATCATTGAGCTACTCTGGGGAGATCTCAAACATGCGGTTCATGCAAGACGACCAAAGACTTTGCATTTTGCCAAGACGAATGGGCAGCTATACCACCTGTATAGTTGTCTAATTCGGAGCCTCATAGACAACTATTACAAAAGACTGCACACTGTCATTGATGCTAGAGGGGGCAATACACAGTATTAGAACTAAGGGTATGCAGACTTTTGAACAGGGGTCACTTCATTTTTTTCTTTGATGCCATGTTTTGTTTTATGATTGTGCCATTGTAGAGAGAGATAAAGATACAAAGTTGGAGAGGGAGACAGAGGTATATAGAGAGAGATAAAGATAAAGAGTTGGAGAGAGAGATCTATATAGAAAGAGATAAAGATAAAGAGTTGGAGAGAGAGATTAAGATAGACACGATGGAAAAAATATCAAATTCAGCAGGCGCTCAACAGGCTGACCTGGCTCCCATAGCTGGACAGCAGAAACAATCATTTCCCCATTTTTGAAGGGATCATTAAAGGTTTGAGGGATCTTTCTGATGAGGAAAGGCTGCCTATCCTTTTGGGGGAAAGCATGGAGAGCTGTGTACCGGCAGCATGGAGAGCTGTGTATGGGCAGCATGGAGAGCTGTGTACAGGCAGCATGGAGAGCTGTGTACAGGCAGCATGGAGAGCTGTGTACGGGCAGCATGGAGAGCTGTGTATGGGCAGCATGGAGAGCTGTGTACGGGCAGCATGGAGAGCTGTGTACAGGCAGCATGGAGAGCTGTGTATGGGCAGCATGGAGAGCTGTGTATGGGCAGCATGGAGAGCTGTGTATGGGCAGCATGGAGAGCTGTGTATGGGCAGCATGGAGAGCTGTGTACGGGCAGCATGGAGAGCTGTGTATGGGCAGCATGGAGAGCTGTGTACAGGCAGCATGGAGAGCTGTGTATGGGCAGCGCAGGATGTTGCTGCCACAAATGGAGGGACAGTGTCTGACCAAACACACACCTGTCTCACTGTTTTCCACCCGTCTTACTGTTTTCCACCTGTCTCACTGTTTTCCACCTGTCTCACTGTTTTCCATCTATCTCGCTGTTTTCCACCTGTCTCGCTGTTTTCCACCTGTCTCACTGTTTTCCACCTGTCTCATTGGTTTCCGACACTGTAATAAATGATTGATATAAACATATACTGTGAGGGAAACATTTTTTTGATCCCCTGCTGATTTTGTACTTTTGCCCACTGACAAAGAAATGATCAGTCTATAATTTTAATGGTAGGTTTATTTGAACAGTGAGAGACAGAATAACAACAAAAAAATCCAGAAAAACGCATGTCAAAAATGTTGTAAATTGATTTGCATTTTAATGAGTGAAATAAGTATTTGATCCCCTCTCAATCAGAAAGATTTCTTAAAGGGAGTGCTCCTAATCTCAGCTTGTTACCTGTATAAAAGACACCTGTCCACAGAAGCAATCAACCAATCGGATTCCAAACTCTCCACCATGGCCAAGACCAAAGAGCTGTCCAAAGGAGTGGCTCAAGAAGAAGCACATTAAGATCCTGGAGTGGCCTAGCCAGTCTCCAGACTTTAATCCCATAGAAAATTTGTGGAGGGAGCTGAAGGTTTGAGTTGCCAAACGTCAGCCTTGAAATGACTTGGAGAAGATCTGCAAAGAGAAGTGGGACAAAATCCCTCCTGAGATGTGTGCAAACCTGGTGGCCAACTACAAGAAACGTCTGACTTCTGTGATTGCCTACAAGGGTTTTGCCACCAAGTACAAAATCAGCAGGGGATCAAATAATTTTTCCCATCACTCTATGTCTGCGTGGATGTGTGTCTGCGTGGATGTGTGTCTGCGTGGATGTGTGTCTGCGTGAATGTGTGTCTGCGTGGATGTGTGTCTGCGTGGATGTGTGTCTGCGTGAATGTGTGTCTGCGTGGATGTGTGTCTGCGTGGATGTGTGTGAGCATGTGGCAGACCTTTCCTTAACGGCTGGAGGTATCTTTCATCTCAGTCAGGATGTTGGCTTACTTGAAGCCACAGATACCCTGTTGTTCTCCAATGTCCTCTCTGTCATCCTGGTTTTCCTCCATATCCTCAGTGTATGTATATAACTACGTACAGACTCTGTGTATGTATATTACTATGTACTGACTCTGTATATGTATATAACTATGTACAGACTCTGTGTATGTATATTACTATGTACTGACTCTGTATATGTATATAACTACGTACAGACTCTGTGTATGTATATTACTATGTACTGACTCTGTGAACGGGGCATTCCTATCAAAATAATTGTCAAAGGCAAACCTGGCTTTCAAGGGAAGACAGACAATGTGCACACGGCCCACAAAACAAGGTGGAAATGGAGCTGCACTTCCTAACCTGCTGCCAGATGTATGACAATATTAGAGCCACATATTTCCCTGAGATCATACAGATCAATAAGTAAACTGAAGTAACATCAAACCTTGATGAACCTGTATCTTAGGTGAAATACTAAAATGAACAATCACAAGATTTGTAACCCTTTGCCATGAGAAAATGAAAACCAGTGGGGCATCGTCAGCCTAACCAGTATTCCTCAATTTATTTGGTTTCCATTGTCATGCTTACTCACACATTTTCACTACCGTACGCAGATTACTTTTTACTACTGTACATAAGTTATAATCTAACAGAGAGAAAGAGAGAGAGAGGGAGAGAGAGAGAGAGAGAGACAGACAGAAATTAGATCAGTAAGCCGCATCCAGGATTAATCCACATATTGACCACAGCCTAGCTGAACCTGTCCTGAAGTGTTTTTTCCTCCAAATGAACATTGAATCAACCACTTGATGGCGCTGACAATCTGTATTGGTGTTGAATGATGAGGTGAAGCCTGACTGTGACTGCCGTCCGACCGGGAGTTTCCCAGAATCCCATACTGCCTGGGGGGGGGGGGTGTTGATTGATCCATTCAGGGGCCTTCTTGGAACTCGCTCAGGTCGCTGCTCAATGTTTTTAGATTTATGTTCAGTTCACTTACTGTAGGGAATAATGACATAGATATGCCCACACAGTCGGAAGCAGAAATATAGTCTCCTGATACTGTGGAGAGGTCGGCTTAATGATTCTCACTCAGTTTGTAGTGCAACACACAGACACACATTGACTTATTGGCAAAGAGATCCAGATGTCCTCACCAGAATGTCTTTGCCAAGTCACATGGCTTTATGGACGAACTGACACATGTATTGAACACACAGACACACGCTCACTGATCCTTGTTGATTTACTGGCAAAGTATTGAACACTCACAGGGGTTGCCATGGCGCGATCTGATACCACTTCTTTGCAGAATGATGTAGATGAGTCACACAGGGCATTGAAGCTCGTCTTCTGGACTGTTGTTAGACTGAAACGTTGTGTGGGATGCTCCATTCACTTTTCTTTTTTTCTGTTCTCCATGCTCTCTGTCTCTCTGCTCTCTGTCTCTCTCTTTCTGTTCTCCGTACACACACCACTCGCTGACTGTGATGTGTTGTGAATTTGACGTGAATGTCGTCTGTTGTGAATGTGTGGTGAATGTGATGTGTTGTGAATGTGACGTGAATGTCGTCTGTTGTGAATGTGTGGTGAATGCGATGTGTTGTGAATGTGTGGTAAATGTGATGTGTTGTGAATGTGACGTGAATGTCGTCTGTTGTGAATGTGTGGTGAATGCGATGTGTTGTGAATGTGTGGTAAATGTGATGTGTTGTGAATGTGACGTGAATGTCGTCTGTTGTGAATGTGTGGTGAATGCGATGTGTTGTGAATGTGTGGTAAATGTGATGTGTTGTGAATGTGTGGTGAATGCGATGTGTTGTGAATGTGTGGTAAATGTGATGTGTTGTGAATGTGTGGTGAATGCGATGTGTTGTGAATGGGTGGTGAATGCGATGTATTGTGAATACGATGTGAACCTGTTGTGAATCTGTAGTAAATATGATCTGTTAAGAATGTGTGGAGAATGTGGTCTGTTTTGAATGCGTGGTGAATTTGATGTCTTGTGAATGTGATCTGAATGTGAATGTGATTGGCGGTGAATGTGATGTCTTGTGAATGTGACCCGAAAGAAACCAGCTGTGCTCAAACTGAGTGTTCCTTGCCCTCCGACTGGGATGCTTTAGATTTCACAGACATTTCAACAATTGTTAGGGTCGTCGCTGACAAGTGCTCTGCTGGGTATAACTGATTTGCTAAATTATTTGTGTGTGTGTTTGTGTGCATGTAACCTCTGAACTCCTGTTAGACTGTACAAACATGACCAGTCTAATTGTGTTACTGTATCCCATCTGTAATTGATAATGTGTTGAAGGCAGCATCACACCAGCTTACAGCAAATATTATTTTACATAACACATCTTTATTTTATTCATACAGCATCCTGTAAGAAGAGACGTGGAACTATAATATTAATCTGTATTTTGGGTAGAGGATAGGAAATAAATGCATTGAAGAAATATGAATGAACCGTTTTCATGTCAGCGATTTGTTATTTTGTATTCTATTTTTGGGCATGTAATCCTCTCCCATAGCCTAGCTTAATTCTTCCAAACAGAAACCAGAATGTGATGATGAACACTGAGAATACTTACAAATACAAATCAATTACAGAACCCACAATTTTATGAATAAGAAACGATATGTGTTTTAATTTCATTTAGGTTTTTTACACTAACCACTAAAATAAAACAATAAAGAGTACACATATACAGACAGGCGACAAATTAAAGGAAACACCTAAATGAGTGGAGGAACATATTGTGGATGCTTCCATACAGGTGCACTGCAGGATACAATTAAGTAATTAACCTCCCATCATGCACTGTGGCATGTATAAAAATGCTGAGCAGACCCAGTTGATCTTGATTTTTGATCAAGATGGCAAGAGGAAAGGATCTAAGTGACTTTCAAAAAGGGTTCCTTATTGGGGCATGGATGGCAGGAACTTCAGGTACAAAGACTGCTCCACTGTCTAGTGTTTCAATAGGAACAGTGACTGAAGTTACATTTAGATATATATGTATACAATATACAGTCTGTACTGTAAATCATTCGGCTGAGTAGTAAAAAGTGAAATAAAAAAGTACATAATGTTTCCTATTCATAAAATGTGTTCTGTGGTGTGTTTCTTCTGCATGACTGTTTTTGTTTCTTTCTGATTTTCCGTCCTGAGCTCGTTGAGTGGAGCACTCCAGTGCAAACACGCACACACACATTCACACGAGAGACACACATGTTTATTTTCTTTCTATGCGAGGACCTGAATCCATGGTCTCTATTCCCAACCATAAATGTAACCCTTACCCTAATCCTAACCTTAACATCAATACCTAAATGTATCCTAGCCATAATGCTTAAACTTAACCCTAACTGGAAATGCCTGGACCTGAAAGTAACCTCAGTTCTAACACAATTCCCAGTTGTTTTCTGAGTCATTGACATCACAGTTTGCCCTTTTCATATACATTTTTTCAGGGAGAAATCTGGTCCCCAAAAGTAATAATTGTGGGTCACAGACACACACACAACGTCTGTGAACATCAGGCACGTCAGTTCAGAGGACCAGAAAAACAGCCCCTGGTGAACCGACTGTTCTGAGCCAAACACGTCAGGGGGGATTCGTCTGCTGCCAGTGCAGTTCAGCCGGAAAATGTGCACACATTCACTCACACACACACGCACACACACGCACACATATGCACTCACGGAACCACACACACACACACACGCACACATGCACTCACGAAACCACACACACACACATGCACTCACGGAACCACACACACACACACACACACATGCACTCACAAACCACACACACACACATGCACTCACGAAACCACACACACACACACACTCACAAGCTGGAAAACTTTTTCCACTCTTACTTGGGCAGCTGTGCGTGGAGAGAGACGGGTCCCTTGGTTAACTTGACTCTCTAAGGCCCAGCGGTTGGGTGGTCCTGTTCACAGTGCCTCCTCCGTTGGCACTGAAAGAAAGAAGGAAGATCCAGACCATGTATGAGGTTTTGACTTAGATGTGGTTATGGGTGCAACATTTCAGGAATAAGGAAATCCAATTTCAGTTTCTATTTATTCCGAGGTCCTGGGTGTTAGTGATTTCATTTAAAAATTCGGAATTTATATATATTTATTCTACTTTTTTTCACACGCACACACACACGCACACACACACACAGACACACAAATACACATGCATGCAAGTCCTCAGTACAATAAAAACGAACAAACACACACACAGACACATGCCGTGTACTCTGTGATCCAATTACAACTGATTTCCACTGTTCTAAAAGGCTCTTGCAAGAGAATTGAGGCCCCTGCATTATAAGCAAAGCTGTCTGTTTTACTGCCTGTCTGTAAATAAGAGAGTGAGACAGAAAGGGAGACAGACAGATGGAGGGTGAAACAGCGGTTCAGAGAGTAAAAATAGAAAGAGAGTGAAAAAAGGAGCAAGGGGGTGTGCATACAGAGAGAGAAAGATGTAGAAATTTGAGAGAGATGAGAGGGAGATAGGAAGATGGAGAGAAATGAAGATTGGGAGACAGAGAGAGTTGGAGAGAGATAAAGAGAAAGAGAGATGGGAAGAAGAAGAGAGATGGAGAAATGTAGAGAGAGATGGAGAGACACGAAGAGCGAGAGAGATGGAGAGAGACAGAGATGTGGATAATGAGAGAGATTGAGAAAGACAGATGAATGGATGAGAGCTCTGGTTTTCCCTTAATACGAGCCCAATAACCCTCTGACATGCAGCAGGCAGCCCTACTTTAAAACCACTGACATCAATCGCAGTGTTTCTATCTGATGGAGAGAGAGGAAGGGAGAGAGAGGGAGGGAGAGAGAGGGAGGGAGAGAGAGCAAAAAAGGAGAAATAAAATCTGATAGACGTAACAATCACAGCAGCCAGATTAATGACCCGTTGCCATGACAAAGGGAGCAACCAATGATGTACAAGCAGCATTGTTAACATGGAAAAAAAATGTGTCTGTTTATTTTCCATTTATTTAAAAAAAAAACCATTTACTTATGTTTATTAGTGTGTGTGTGTGTGTGTGTGTGTGTGTGTGTGTGCGTGCGTGTGTTGGTGTGTGCGCGTGTATCTGTGTGTATTAGCGTGTATGCGTTTCTCTGTTAATCTTGATTAGGAAACTGTTTCAGAGGTATTGTATCTGGAATCTGATTGTCTGAAATGCGGCTTGATCCCTCCGTTTTCCGCTCACTCAGTGCCCGACAGGTTGAGCTTCTCGCAGTCGCGCCGAAGATGGAAGCGTGTAGGTATTAACATGCTCCGCCTTGGGCTTCATGCCTCCTCCAACCGCTGAAGTGTGCGGCTGTATCCTGGCGACGTCCATGTCTGCCATTAATGCCTACGTCTTTCGTTGTCTTTCCGAGGCGAACCGAGCCACACGGTCAGGTAACGCAGATGGTTCTGATGAGGGCTGATGTTGTCGCACAAAATTGGCCTCCGTAAATGAAATCATGTCCTGGGGAAACACAGGCTAATGGGGTTAAAGGAGGCAGATGTCCCTGGTTAATGTCAGTGCATGAGGGGGAGCGGCAGATTAACTGACAAAATCAAGAGCTCGTCCACAGCATAGATGGGCTATGTGGCAGATAGAGGAAGTGGCCCACCGCTCTCTACAAACAGAGCAGGAAGTTGATGGAGGGTTAATGGAACTTGACTTACTGGTTTCTGATTCTGAGCGAAGGGGGAAGGAGAGCATGAGGAAAAAGGGAAGGACGCGAGAGCAGGCAAGAAAAGCGAAGGAAATAAAAGCAGGCGAGAAAAGGGCAGAAAGCGAGAGCAGGAGAGAAAAGCAGGAAAAGGATGACGGGAAGAGGAAACAAAATACTAATGGACAAAGGATCAACAGCTCCTCTTGCAGCCAAATATGTGTTTTCCTGCCATAGCCTGAGGGACCCTCACTACACCTGTATCCATCAGAAATCACCTCTGATTATGATAGATTTAGTGGGTAGATTGGAATTGGATGTGATAGTTGTTGTAGATTGCTGAAATGATGATAGTATGTTATTATTTATTGTTATCTTTCCTGATTATTCAATCAAATGTATTTATTTGTGTTGGTATTAACAGCTATCATTCTATTATACTTATTTCTAATATGACATATTTTTGTTAGCATTTGTTATTATCTCACAAAAACGTATTGCTTTATTTTAGAACAATGTACATTGTTTACATTGATGCCTTGGCAATACTTATGCAATGTTTTTCCTGACATTAAAGCAATTGAAATTGAAAATTGAAATTGAATTGGAAGGAATTGTGATGATTGTGAGACGCTCCTCTTCTCTCCCTCCCTGACTGTCACTCCCCCCTTCTCTCCCTCCCTCACTGTCACTCTTTTCCCCCGTCTCCTTTTCTCTGAAGGTAACAGAACCACAAGGTAATGTTGTGTCAGACAGGATCATAGACAGAGGGAGGAGGAGAGGAAGGAAAGGAAGAGGAGGGAGTGGTGACCAAGGGAAAGGGAGTGGCGAGGAAGAAGAGTAGAGAGGAAGAGGAGTAGAGAGGAAGGGTGGGGAAGGGCAGCAAAACACAGCATATCCAGTCCTCTAAAAACACAGTTGTGAACTGTACCTGTTATGGGTAGGGATGAGGGGTGGGTGGGGATTTGCCTGGAGATGTTTCTATGCTGAATATTAATTGGTTAGAAGTGGATGTAAAACAAAACACATTACCTTGTTGTTGTTTTGAGAATCCACTTCTGAATAGCAGCGCTAATGCTATTTAGTTATTAGCCCAAACTGAATAACACCCACACACACACACACCAAACGACACCTCTGTGAGCACTCCCAATGCAGGAGTCAGCTACAGTTGCCAGGTAACAGGCTAGATTATTTTCCTTCTTTTTTTCCCAATGTATTACGCCCCCCCCCCCCCGCCCGTCCTAATGGAGTATTTACCCAGAGTTCTCTGAGGGTTTGAGGAGCCGTTAACACCGGAAGTGCCTTGCCGGTTTGTGGTTAGCTCCCATGTTTCACTCCTTCCTTTTGCTACACAGCAAATCATTCAGTAGTGAATCATCATCAGCAGTGTTAAGTTCATATCCTGCAGTGGTGAATCATCATCAGCAGTGTTAAGTTAAAATCCTCCAGTAGTTAATCATCACCAACGGTGTTAAGTTAAAATCCTCCAGTGGTGATTCATCCTGGACTGTGTTAAGTTCAAATCTTACCAGTGGTGATTCATCATGGACAGTGTTAAGTTCAAATCCTCCAGTGGTGAATCATCCTGGACGGTGTTAAGTTCAAATCCTCCAGTGGTGATTCATCATGGACGGTGTTAAGTTCAAATCCTCCAGTGGTGATTCATCCTGGACGGTGTTTACTTCAAATCCTCCAGTGGTGATTCATCATGGACGGTGTTAAGTTCAAATCCTCCAGTCGTGATTCATCATGGACGGTGTTAAGTTCAAATCCTCCAGTGATGATTCGTCCTGGACGGGGTTAAGTTTAAATCCTTCAGGGGTGATTCATCATGGACGGTGTTAAGTTCAAATCCTCCAGTGGTGATTCATCCTGGACAGTGTTAAGTTCAAATCCTTCAGGGTTGATTCATCCTGGATGGTGTTAAGCTTAAATCCTTCAGGGGTAAGGCAGTCTACCTCGATTGAGAACAAGGGTGCCCAAGCTGCCAAAAGCAAGTGCTACACCGCGAAGAGGCAATGCCACCATGTTCGATTACCAACCCCCCATACCCCGGTACTGCTGGCCCATTGCAGAGCCCTCTTCCGGGCCCTGCGCTAATCTGCCAGCAGGGTTCAAAATCTGCTTCTGCAATAACACAGCTGCATGACAGTGATATTGTTCATTCACTTGTTTATTTAACCTTTATTTTTGCCTGGAGGTCTTTTGCAGACGAGCCCTGCATACACATTATCAAATTAACCAATATACTGGACATGTCAATACTGTGCAAAGCCTCAGGCTGCCTGGGAACATTGTTTAAAGCTATTTATTTGAGCAGCAAGTGTTTATTTGCTCGAATAGCACAAAAGCTATCTGCATCTGATGAACAGTACTTAAAGGTCACTTCCCTGAGAGACAGAAAGAAATCCAGGCAAGTGCTTGATAAGCATCTGGCAGAGTCATCTGGCACCAAAGTAAACGCTTTCATCGTGAGAAGTCTTTCCAGAAATTGCAGTGTGAAATCACAAAGGAATGTCAACCTCAGACCTTAAAAAAATGTATCGCAGGAGTGTTAATTTAACACCAGACATGTTATACTGAATAATCAACACTAGTTACAATTGTTGATTATTTTGTTCAAAAACTCCTCCTCCCGAAACTTTTCGTTCATCCAAGCTCCTCTCTATCCCTCAACCATCCCTCCATCCCTACATCATTATCCCTCCTCCATTCTTCTCTCTCTCTCCAATCTCCATTCATCTATCTATATCCCTCACCACCCCCTCCCACTATCCCCATGTGTTCTTCCCCACATTCGTCCATCCATGCCTCAATCTCGCCTCTGATGAGTCAGAAGTGTTATTCAGAGCTAGGCGTTCAGAGGGCTATTTGTGTGCGTGTGTATATATATATATATATATATATATATATATATATATATTTCTGTGTATATATGTACAGTACCAGTCAATAGTTTGGACACACTTACCTATTCAAGTGAAAGGGTGAGTGTGACCAAACTTTTGACTGGTACTGCATGTGTGTATATGTGTGTGGGTGTGTGTTAGCCTCCCACCACCATCAGCATCAGGTGACTCGTGCTAGTTCCGCTCTCTGTCACGTCCATCTGCTCACGTGGTTTCGCTACCTAGTGGCACCCTTTAGCCTCTGTGGAGCGGCTCTTCAGGCTAGGGCTCCACACCGATGCCACAGCCACTGGAGTAGTCGGAGTAACAGCAGTAACAACGGACAACCTTCATGCAGTGCTATCAGGTTCCACTGTTACTCCCAACGAGAGCATCGATCGCGTAAATAAATACAAATGTTCTCAGATGAGGAGCATCCATTTTAGTTTACAGGCGCGCGTGCGAGAAAGAGAGACACAAGAGAGAGAGAGAGAGAGAGCGAGAGAGAGACTCTGAGGGAGTGGGGGAGGAGCTTAGACATTTTAAGGGAATACACACAGACCAAGGTGTTCCTATTGACCAGGAGTTTGGAAAGAGAGCTTGTTGTCTATGATTATAATTTTTTTTAAATTAAGAAAAAACAACTTTCTTCGTTTTGGATAAATGGCCATGTTGCTTCAAATGATGACCTTGTGGAGGTCTTGAGGCATCAAGGAGAGTTGTGTGTGAGTATTCCTTTAACAGAGAAGGAGAGGAAGCTAGGGGAGGATGAAGGAAAGGAAACTAGGGGACTGCTAAATAAAGGAGCCCTATCTAACAGCTACACTGGAGCCTTCAGCCAGCACCTGTTGAGGAATGCCTTCTGAAATCAGTGACAGCTGATGTACTACTCACGCTGTGGCACATCCAATGACAGCTGATGTACTACTCACGCTGTGGCACATCCAATGACACCTGATGTACTACTCACGCTGTGGCACATCCAATGACAGCTGATGTACTACTCACGTTGTGGCACATTCAATGGCAGCGTCTGAGCTTCACAAATTGCCGAGTTTCAATTCTTGATGTCTGATTTAGTGAAACATTTACATTTTGGTGGGTTTCTGGCGTAGCAGGTAGAACGTCAAACTGGCACGTCGCTGATGGCAAGGCAGCCAACGCTTTAAGTGCATCTCTGCCGTTAGCTAGATGCTAAGGAATGTTTTATGGAAAGGAAGCAAGGGGAACCCTGAAAAATGTAAAGACTACTTGAGGAACTGCTGAGGGAAAGACTCTCGGGGCCTTGTTAGGGAGCGCCACAAAAGGGACCAGTATCCGAAAACACCCCCCGGGACATGAGAAAACCAGGCCTGTGTATGTGTCTCCCAGCAGCGTCACCAGGTGAGAGGTTTTGGGAACTTCTTGGAGTGTTTTTGACTGAATACATTATCCGGCAGCTATCCGATCCATTTCCTGGCTACGAATGCAGTTCTCTTACTGTTCTGTCCGTAGTCTAGAGCAGTGTTTGTTTCAGTCTGCAGGCGTCGTTTGTCCATTTGATCATCCTGTTATTGAAGGAATTGTGCATTGAACTAATCGCTTGTGCTGTTTTGTTGATTATACACACGGTCACGTCATACCTGTTCACCATACAACGTAGTATATTGAATGGACTTCAACGATGGCAAAGTGGCATGTGATTCCCATTAGAATCCAGCCATGATAAAGGATACCCAACAATCAGTATGAACGAATGCTAGGCTAGGATATATTGACTATAGGTCATATATATATGAAAAGAGACATCATTAGTAACAGCAGGTTTCCGAAAAATGTACTGGACTGTTATTAGGTTTGTCATAGTGTGTGATTGAATAATTAACCAAAACATTTACAGCGCATGCAAAAAAATGCAGGTATTGAAACAACTGTGAAACTAAGGTAGAACATGCAGAGAACTGTGATGATGGTGGACTGGGTTCAAATGTAGCTCACTCTGAGCAGTGTCTGTCCATTCAACATAGAGGTAAGAAAGCCAACTACAAAATAGCGTAAGACTGTGAGTGTGGTCAACGTCACCATATCCGAGCTAACATACAGTGGTACCTTCTGAACACAAAAAAGTAATTCATGCTCTCACTGAGAAGCTGGCCTCCCTCTTCCCCTTCCACCCAGTCACCCCCACATGAGAACAGGGACTGAGAGCGATCAGGTGGAATAAAAACATACCCTCTTCACTACATGTTAAAGTCCAGATCTTCAGCACAAAGTCATTTGGAATAAAAAATTCAGCAGGGGAACCTGTGAGCCCGGACAGAGAGGAGAAGGAAGCCAACAGACAGAGGGGATAGCTGGAGAGCAGACAGACAGTCCCTGGATGGACAGACAGAGGGGAGAAAGCTAGAGAGCAGACAGACAGTCCCTGGATGGACAGAGAGAGGGGATAGCTGGAGAGCAGACAGACAGTCCCTGGATGGACAGAGAGAGGGGATAGCTGGAGAGCAGACAGACAGTCCCTGGATGGACAGAGAGAGAGGAGAAAGCTAGAGAGCGGACAGACAGTCCCTGGATGGACAGAGAGAGGGAATAGCTGGAGCAGTGTCTGCTACTCAGGGAGGGGAGGGCGTCCTGTCTAATTATAGCTGTCTCTGACGGTGCCTTCAGGAAGTACATCTTTGTCTGAGTTCTAAAGGGTGTCCTATCCCCTACTTAGTGTGCTACCTTTTACAGGGGCCCTGTGGAGTAGGGTGTAATTTGGGATGCATGGTATGATTCAGAACTGGTGGGAGTTCTTCAAATGCCGAACAACGACCAGTGGGGGAGACGAGACATCTGCGGTGGTGGAAAAAGAGGAAAATAGGCGAGAGGGAGAATGCTGTCCTGCAAAACCATGGAAACCCAGCGTTGGTTCTTCCTCGCGTGGGACTTTGAAGGTCCGAAGGCAGAAGAGGGGGCACAGTTCATGCGATGTAACGATGTTGTGGGAAAGCGTCAGTGGTTTACGGTACTCCGATGCCACCATGTTTAATTCACTGCCGCTAAGCCTGGCTTCAGACATGGTTTACCTCTGATTAAATCAGCGGCCAATCCAGAACAAATAAGACGTGAATTGAGATTGCTCATCTGTCTTGAGAGAGAAATACAGGCAGAGAGAGGGGGGAGAGAAAGGAAGAAGGAAAGTGGGAACGAGCGAATGAGAGAGAGAGCCAGAGAGCAAAGGAGAGATGTGTGAAAGTGTATTGTAAATGTACAAGAACAACTGTCAGAGGATGGATATTACTGTTGTTCTGGTGGTGGAGATGTAGTTTCTGGACATTCTCGGTGCCTCAGCTGGTAGAGTCTCTCCAGGTTGGTGGGACGAGTTACCACAAGGGACCACTACAAAAAAGTGTGAACATTAATGCCGTCATTGCTTAAATGCCTCTAGTTGAGAGCGTATGTGGTAATGACGATGAAATCAAATGTGTTGCACTTTGGAGCGATGGTCAGACATCTCCTTGGCTGACCCGGGCACCTTTCACCATTTTGGGGCGCAGACACGTCCACCCCTAGTGGAGCACCTGAGCCATGTGAGTCTTGAGCGCTGTGACAGGTCCAAGAGGTCAGCAGTAGGTCAGATGTTGCCAGCCTCCAGTTCTCTGCCTGGAGGAGAGGTGGCTCTTCACCCTACCTGGAGCTTTAGAGGAAGACTGTCTTAGACTGTCTTCTCATCCCTTCCTGCTTGATAGGCAATATAACAGACTCCATAGTTTTCCCCTGTGTGTGTGTTAGTTTTCCCCCGTTGTGTGTGTGTGTTAGTTTTCCCCTTTGTGTGTCTGTGTGTGTCTTTGTGTGTCTGTGTTAGTGTAGAGTGGTGGATGTACAGTGTTTCTTTTGTTCCCGTCCAATGTTCTGCTGTTGAGGACACAGTTGTTCTCTCATTGGCACCAATCAATCCAGATCTCTCCCCTGTGACTTCAACACTGGTTTCCATGGTGATATATCTCTATCCTGCTCTCGAGCTGTCAGAATATCTCACCATTTTGTTCCCTCTCCCCTCTACCATTTACCCTCTGTCCCTTTGTTCTGTCCTTTTCCTCATTCACCTCCCTCCCTCTCTCAGATCCTGCGGGTGGATGTAAACAGGTTAAACGTGTCTCTCCTGAGGCGGTTCAGGGAAGGAGTAGCGTCTGCTCTGGACATTTCACCCAGACACGTACACATCAACAGACTTAATGTAAGGCCCCTTTACACAAACACACACACACACACACACACACATCAACAGACTTAATGTAAGGCCCCTTTACACAAACACACACACACACACACACACATCAACAGACTTAATGTAAGGCCCCTTTACACAAACA
>JACXGI010001329.1:0-71002 GCA_016801175.1 Esox masquinongy
GTGTGTGTGTGTGTGTGTGTGTGTGTGTGTGTGTGTGTGTGTGTGTGTGTGTGTGTGTGTGTGTGTGTGTGTGTGTGTGTGTGTGTGTGTGTGTGTGTGTGTGTGTGTGTGTGTGTGTGTGTGTGTGTGTGTGTGTGTTCTAAAGAATATTTAGATATATCACTGTATTGATTGTTTTCATCCCTATCACTAGTAGAAGGTGAAGTTTGTTTTGAGGCAGTGTTAAACATTTTTCTCTGCTCTTTTGACAGACACCAGTTATGCCTGGAACAAAGACAATGGACAATGGTATTACTTCGATGACAGCAAGGTGACATATGCAAGGGAGGAACAAATTGTGGTAAGTTTTGCTACTGGACTTGTTTTGCTACACAAAATCCCTGTTGCGGCGAAAGGCAATTAGTCTGGATCTATGTGCCTCTGACATGATTTGTAGAATGTGAAAACTTGAAAATATTGGCTATTATTTATGGTGAAATGTACATACAAAATGTAGTAAAACCTGTTACTATTACTGACTGTTATTAAGTAGTTTATTATTTGATTCTGTCTGAAATGTATGTTACTGAAATTGCTAACTTTGAGACAACAAAAGCAAAAGCATTCAATTTCTACTAAATGCGCTTTCCTGACAATTTTTTCCTGAAGGGTGCATGAAGCTTACATTTACATATACTGATATATGCTGTTCTAGTACTTAATAATAATAATCTTAAGAAGGTGACTAAGACGAGCACTGCACGAGGGTGTGGTCTGGCACTGCTAAACTTAGGTAAATCAGATGCAAAATTTAGCATTGAATATCGGCTACACTCTCTATAAAAGCAAATGTCAGAGTTCTTATGTTGTATTATTGTGAATATACAGTGGAATAGTGAAGAATACCATTTGAAAGGAGTGGATGATGAAGGTAATTCATTTATAGAATAATATAATATAACACTAAATATCAAAACTTAGATTTACAATTAACAGGGCATAGGCATGACATACTTTGGCATATTGTACATTATTAAAGAAGCTGAATTGTAAAAAAAATAAATAATAATTGTTGGGGAAAGTAGTTTCTAATAAGTCCAAATTTAAGTCCAACTTCCCAGGGGGTATATTTTCTGTTTTGCAGGTTAAGAGACAAATAAATCAAACTCCCACATTCATAGTATTCTTCTTTACCTGCTATTTACTTACAAGAATATTTCGTCCCAAGTTCATAGTTTTCTTAAAGTTCAGTTACCAAGAGATATTTGTGAAGGCACAGTCATTTTTTCAAACAATCAAATATTCAGCTCTGTCCCAGTCTGTAATTAGCGTTATTAGCATCGTCCAAATTCATAAATGGAAACGGTTTGTACCGCTATCGCAAAGCTGCAATGGAAGCGGGAAACTACTCCTAAACACTTCAAACTACATTCAGTATTCTTTCGCGGTAGCATTGATTTTTTTTAAACTGTACACTGACGAAACAGCCGGCGGAATTGGCTGAATTCAAACTGGCACTAGCAACCTATTTCGTGTAGCCACCATACACAGCTTCTGTTCTTCGGCAGTGATGTTATCGAGGTGAGCGTGAACTTTAACCTGAACAATCTATGTGAAGATAGGTTGCTTTGCCTAGCTTTTTAAAATTGCTGCTAGTTTACACTTATGTATATTGTTGCTATATTTTTTGCTATAATTTTGCTTTATATATTTCTTAATTCTTACTACGTAGATGTCGTGTGCCATGTCACAAGAATTTAATTGTGCAGGATGACGCTATGTTATTCTGTGCATTTGATAAACTTTGAACTTCTGGATTTCCTTTGTTTGTATCGATGTCAACTTCTGCCTGCTCGATTGCCTGCTTGAAGCACAAACTCGAGTTAAGGGGACTGTCACCGAAATATGATTTTTGGACGAACTATCCCTTTAATCTTCTATTCAGCAAACATGGTGTTGAAGCCACTCTCCCTCCCCTCAACTCCTTCCAAGTGCATATGTGGGCGGCTCCTAATTATTCACTTTTTTTCACTTCTTCGCTTGTTAAAACATTTGTAAATTAGAATCTGTTGTTGGTTGGCTATCATATTTCGCTATAATATGGTATATTTGTCTATTTCATGTTTAGTGGACGGTTTTGCTGAAAAAGCATCTACTTGTAGTTAGGGCTGCACGATTTAAATAAAATATTGAATTGCGATGTCTTTGACAAATATTGCAATTACGGTTATGATTTGCAAACATGGGTGTAAACAGCGTAGATATTCTCACAGCATAGATCAGAGAATGCATAATGTGTTATTAAACTGAAAAAAACTCTAGTTAAAGTTCAGTGGTTTCTATGTAACATTTATTACTAATTTGAAGGTTCAGCCTGTGTTGAACTATTGTTTTAAAGCTGAAGTACGTAACTTTCAAGAACAGGAAGTATTTCTGCATAATTTTCCCAGAAATCTCGCCTGTCGCTAGTGACATCAGTTCACTCTTAAAGCCCCACACGTTATCTGTTTACTTTATTCAGCTCATCTAAAAAATATGCATTCATCCGACCAGGTGAGTTGACATGCCATTCTTTCAATTATATACAAAAATTAGTTAAATGAAATATATCTGATGTAGCATAAATATGGAAATGTGAGAATAGCTAGCCACTAGTCTAACTCACCCTGGTAATGTTTTCCAATTATAATACTACTAGCTAGGCTGGTAAACAAAGCAAACAGCATGCACAGACCGCTACATAATTACCTTGGCTGCTTGCCTCTTTATCCACAGAAAGTTAGCTAATTAACCAAATTGGCCAATAGTTTTTGCCAGGTAATTAGTTATAGCCAATTACTAACAATAATATGAGGTTATTCTAGGCAACTAACATTGTCTTTGCTGGCAAGCGGATGTTATCAGTAGCTGGTAGTAGTAGCAAAAATTGCGAACAGTGACTGCTAGTTAGATGTACAGTCAGTAACTATAGCCATGTCTGCTCTGTCTGCATAGCTAGCCACATTAACACAAATAGGGATATTACTAACAGCAGTGTGAGGTTACCTAGGTAGCTAGCGTTTTATCTAACTTTACTTACTTATTTAACAGAAGAATTGCAACATCAGCGTCCCAGTTTAATGCATATTGCACAAAAGGGTTTGGCTGTGCGGGGCACTGTCAGCCGGGGCACTCTGGGCTGGTGGGCAGGGCTTGGGCACTGTGGACTCAACTGAATTAACGTGTTAGACGCATTACAGTATTAGCTAGCTTCACTTTACAGTATTAGCTTCGGGCACCTGTAATAACGTAAAATAAATCAGACGAAAGAATAAAGTATGTAAAAATACGAAAATACTTGAATTATGTTAGGTAAATAATTACAATGGAGCGAAACAAGTTATGGAATTAATTACTGTGTTAGCTAAAGAAGACAGATTAAGTAAAAAAGAAAAGGCGGTGGTATTATATGGTAGCCTATATGTTATTTGGTTGAGTCCATTCTATTTTAGACTGAGTTTGCTACAAAAAACATTTGTGTATAAGTTAAGCATTTTGTAACATCTGGTGTAAAAAGGGCTCTTTAAAATATATTTGAATTATTGACATTTGCAGATACCCGTTTGCCCTTGCCGTTTTAAGTAGCTGTAGCACTTCAGCAGTAAGTATTTCGAGTTTGTAAAATAGGTTCTTGATAGTTGTAGTTAAACAAAGATAATTCTCTAGTGTTTGGAGACAATTTGTTTTTCAGTAAGCCTTAACAAAGTAAACACTGTACTAATTTCTTTTAACACACACAAGTGATATAACATTTGGTCCCGTTGCAAACAGATGCAACAGATGCACCAGTCAATTTTAGTAACAGATGACCTGCTACAGTTATGAAGATGTTCATCAATTTTCAGTTGTATCACTGCCCACTCTGTCAAACCCACCACATTAAGACTAACAAAGAAGCACATAGAAGTCCACAGTAAAAATGCTGTGTTGTTCAAAGGTATGAATGTATGGAGGACCAAACCTGCCAAAATTAGAAATAAATGAATAAATAAATGTATTAATAAATATATTTATACATAAAATATAATAAATGTATTAATCAATATTATTTCCCTATTTATTGAATTCCTTGATCATACATTTCTGCATTTATTTATTTTTTATTCATTTCCATAATTTTATATTTCTACATATATTTATTTCTGTATTCTTTTATTTCTGTATTTATCTATTTCCTTGTTCTTTTATTTCTGTATTTATTTATGTATTTCCTTGTCCGTAAGCTAATGAGGGGGCAGGACTAACAGTCAGATGTAGCAGTCAAGCCCAGAGTAGCAGATAGAATCAGACTATGAAGACTGTGTGCTGTTTTAGATCCTTGGCGCGTCCCCATGTTGCCAATCACTATTTCTCATTTAAGCACATGCATTGTTTGAGCATAGGTGACATTAAGGTATCGAAAACCTGAGAGGAGTTTTCGGAAAAACACAACGTCATTTTTGCGAAGTGAATAGGCTACGAGAACGGCGCGTCTTTGCGGGTCTTTCCCAGGAGTCCTTGCATTGAAATTGGTTAATTTTAGTGCCAGTGCATAGGACCAGACTCGTAATATAAGCGATCATATTTTCCCTAAACTCCACTCGGTTTGGACCTATGCACTGGTGTTGAAATCAACACGTTATCCCAATCAGATCGCCCGTAAGAGACCCGCAAAGACGCAACGTTCTTATAGCCTTTTTTTCCAAAAAGCCCTCCGTTTTTCTATAGGCTAACTGGCAAACAGTTGCCCTGGTCAAGGTAATAGGCTACTTTTACCAGTGCTCATTGCTATCTGGGATTGTTGTTATTTAATAATTGAATTCTAAATACTATATAATATCTATGCATCAGTCCCAGTATAAGATGCAATCTGCATTTATCTCAAATTAGATTTCATCCAGTTAAGTTTTTAAAAATAAATGTGACCGTGTCAGTTCATAGAGGAATGCCTTCACAAATTATTCAAAACTTTCCTTTTTAACTTTTTGAGAAAAGGAAGAAAAAGGTGCAGTAGTCTCTTAATTTTTTCCAGAGCTGTATATAGGCTACACCAGGGCTGTCGCAATTATTACATAATTGCCTGATCTAATTAATTTGAGCCAGGTCGCAATAATTTTTATAGACAACAAACTTTTTGCACAGTATTTTGATTCCAAAATCATGTTTCCAATCTGAATAAGAGATTTTGAAGCCAATGAAATAGCCTACCATGCGAGTTATGTCCATTTTCATAGGATGTCAGAGCTTTTGATAGCTCTGTGGAAAGTTATAGGCACAGATCATTTACTGAAACTCGTTTGCTTCTAAATTTCAGTAAGCTGTTTAAATCTAGTTTAGAATTGTTTTGCAATGCACCATAATGTAGCCTAATTTCGCAACATTATTTAATAGACAAACCCATTTCAGTCGCTTATTTGCAACTCTGATCGACCAAAGGAAAAAACACTCTAGTGTGTGTAACATATTTTGACTAATATTGTAAGTCGAATTTTGTCATTTCCACGTTTCCAACCATATTTCCTAATTAAATAATGCGCATCTAGGCCTGTGGCCTAGAAATAGCCTATATGTGGTCCCATTGCATATTAAATGTTGAAACATGTTTTGTAAGGGAGGCTATTTCAAATAACTACGCTTTTCTGTGGTCTTGCTAACCTCACTCCAGTAGGGGCTACATCCCTCAGAGCGATGTGGACACTCTAGTACGGTCACATGGACATCCTCGCTAGGGGGAGCCCTCGAGTGGATGCTTAGGCGGACGCACGAGCGATGAGTGACATTGAGCGGGATTTTGAGCAGGACAGACGGGCAATGAGTGATGTTGAGCAGGACGGACGGGCAATAAGTGACATTGTGCGGGATGTTCAGCAGGACGGACAGGTGATCAGGATTGGAGGGCACGGTCCGGACGGACAGGAAAGTGGCCTGGACTTAAGCATCCAGCTCTAGCTGGATGAACATTGAAGCGACCTGGATGTCTTGCGGGGCGAGCATATTTTGAATGTAATATTAATGGAGTTGACTATGAAGCGATCATCAATCAAATTATGATTAAAATCAAATGACAATATGTATTCCTTCAGTGATGTTTATGCTAGAATTCAGGCTTGAATGCTCTGTTTTCTACGATTATGGGGAAGTATTTTTATGTATTATTTTAGTCAAAAACGAGACTGAAGTCTTAAGATTGTGTGTGTATGATGTGTTTTTATATATCTAACACAATAGTAAAGCACAATATGACCCAGTTAAGGTGGGTAAAAACGGAGCATAGGCTATTTAATTTCACTTTGTAACAATATCTCTTGAAACCTTGAACTTTGTTACTATACCGAAAAAAACACATCAGTTGACAGATAAACCATTTGTCAAGTCTTTTTTATTTAATTATTTCCCACTTTTGTCATCTCAAAATAATTCATAATAGGCTAATAGTAATTTCTAAATATCCCATTTCAAATCCCGTCTCACAAAATATTTTTGATTTATTTAGATTTTTTAAATAGAAATTTGAAAGTAATACAAATAAATAGTAAAGAATTATAAACAGTCATGTAAATACAATTGCACTTTGCCTTATTTTAATTTTAAAATATTAATACTAAACGCCACCAAAACAATTACAGCATTATAAGTTATACAGATAATAGAAAAAATTAAAACAAGTAGGCCTAAATGTAAAGCAAAGTGTGCTTGGCCTTATTTATTTGAATTTAAAATAAAAATACAAAACCACCAAAACAATAATATTTTTAATAACTAAAATGTCAAATGTTTACTACATTGGCCAAAAAATGAAAGTACCAAGACCGCTTTGAACAGCGAATCGCATATGTCGATGTTGCAAATGCTATTTTGCTTGATACAATATGCACAGTCGAGGCCGTCGTCTTTCTTGCGGAGATCATCCTCAGACAAATGTTTGCTCTATTTAAAATATGAAAAGTTTTTGGATGCTATCCTTCAATATTTCATAGTTGCCAGTGTTGAAGAACAGTCTATTGTTAAGTTTCAGTTTCTAATAATAACAATAAAATTAATTGTGTCCTTTACAGTCTTGTCAATTTATGAATTTGAAATAGCCTAACTGTAACTCCCGGTAAATAGTAAGTTTAACCAGTGTAAGATAAGACGTTGCCGCTGCTGACACAAGATAGCCTACTGTATGCTGGATGCATATTTTCATAGGCCAACAATGTACATTTTGAAGTAGCCTACATTTAAATGTAGACTGCGGTAACACTTGGCTCGCCCATTAGTAATCCTTTGAAAAAAACAACAGACAATTATATTGTAGTTAGGAAGACAACTACGACAAGCAGCAACGTCTAGCCGTATAGAACCCTATGAAATTGTCATTGTGATAGTGTGCTTTGTGCACAGTATTGGAGCGACTGATTCGCGGCTCCAACCCCCCCACACAAACCAACTTATTGATGAACTGAAAGCATTAAAAGATGGAAGCTGAAAACGGAATGGTTATCAGAGGTTTCATAACAGAATGTTTATTATGAATTGAGATGGCACTCTGTTTTTCCAATAGCCTATATTTACTCATTTAAAAATGTATTTTCCTGGGGTTTTATTGTATGTTAATATAGCCTATAAAAACAGAATATGTGACAGATCTTAGGACTTATAAGAATAGGAAATGCTGGCTTCTTGAGTAAGCCAATAGATTGCTGGCCATCCATGGTACCCTCCGCCAGCAATACGACGTCACTCATCGCCCGTCGGTCTTGCTCCACATCCACTCAAGGGCTCTCCCTAGCGAGGACGTCCATGTGACTGTGCTGGACGTCCACGTCGCTCTGAGGGATGTAGCTGCCTCTCCTTCAGTGGCACCCATTGCTTGTTTTTTTTTAAAACCGGCCCGGGGATGTGTGCTTCGCCTTCGACATTTCGGAGTCATAAGCTGGAGCTGCTGCTGGAGTGTGTGGCGCCACGCTTAGTGACATAACCAAACACTCACTAGCCTAATGTCTTACTGTAGTATATGAGCTAGCGGAGGTTCGCTGTTTTCTTGACAACAGATCATATATGTCACACAATTTAGGCTATGTAATATGCTATTAATCTATTTATTTATTCATTTGGCATATTTCCCACCAAACATTTTGGCCGTTGATATTTTCATCTGCCGGACATCTGATACCTGGACACCTGCCGGCATTTGCCGACTAACGTAAACACTGCAGTGAACAGAAAAATGTATTGAATGAACTCCATCAATTTTCTTTTAAATTGACAAGCTTTGAACGTAAAGTGGCAAATCAAAAGTAAACTAAATCTGGATAACATGGTCATAGACCTTGTTTGAAAAACAGTGAAAATGTATAATAACAGAATTATCGCCCTGCAGTATAAAAGATGGCATAACTGTGCAATGTTCTGTTAGATTTAAGTGTAGCCTACACTTAACAACTCAACACCAACAAATTTAAAACAACCTACATAACCCCTCCATCCCGATTAAAAGGTATAAATAATTGCATTATTAACTGCTGGCTATAATACCACGCGGACTGACTCAAGAGTAGCCTACTGTACACAAGGCAGCGTTTACCAGTAGTAGCGAGGAAGCACGAGTGAGTAGTCGCTAACTTTTGTCTTACATTGCAGACTGCAAAAATGGTTAGAAAGCTTAGTAGGCTGCTGCTGTTCGACTTGACATTAAAAAGAACTCGTTTTTAATCTTGGTGCTGAGCAAGTGTCTAACAGCTTAATTAGAAGGCATGACTAAAGTTCAAAGCTATGAAGAGACCTCAGCCAAACTGCAGAAAAACACAAGGTTTAATCACTGAGCCATGAGACAAGCATGACTTAGGGCAAACCATGAATATGTAGATCTATATTTGTTGGAACATCCAAATCACACCATTGAAATCATGGAACACTTGTTTAGGTCTCCCCTTTAGAGTAAGACCATCCCCAAGGTTGTGTGTTGGATGGTTATTTGAAAGTGGATACGACTTTGGACAGCGCAAATGTATGCCAGTTAGCCTATAGAGGGGTTTTTGGAAAGTGAATAGGCTACAAAAACGGCGTGTTTTTCTGGGTCTCTCACAGGGGATCTGATGGGGATAACATGTTGATTTCAACACCAGTGCATAGGTCCTAACCGAAAGGAGTTTGGGGAAAATACCATCGCTTAAATTACGAGTCTGGTCCTATGCACTGGCACTGAAATGAACCAATTTCAATGCAAGGACTCCTGGGACAGACCCGCAAAGACGCGCCGTTCTCGTAGCCTATTCACTTCGCGAAAATGTTGTTGTGTTTTGCCGAACACTCCTCTAGGTTGTTTGATACCTTATGTTACCTATGCTCAAAAGATTTAATTAAATCAGTAGCGAACGACCTGTGATTCAACAGCAGTTGAAGCCCCATTCAAAAGCTCCACAGAGCCCAAGCCCCGCCCACCAGCCTACAGTGCCCCTGCTGACAGTGCCCGTCTGCAGCCAGACCCTTCTCATCCATCGCGGATAGGCAGCTGTACCATTGTCCACTAATGTTTTCGAACAGCGTCTATCTGCCTCTCTTTTAACAGATTTGCTTTCTTTTGATCTAAACTGTATTTTCTTTGGTATCGTTAGATTCTGAACTTCCATTTTTTATAAAATTGGCTAGCGTCTCTCACTGCTTGATCCACAAAATGAGTAGTGACTTATTTTTTTCAGCCTCAGCTCTTTGTTTGATGCGTCAAACGCATCACTACTTGTGTACAGGAACATTTTTCCCACCACTGTGTGAGCCGACTACTTTTATTCTTAGCAGCAGTACACCGTATACCTAGGTTTTTCAGATGCAGGCCTGGGACAATCTGATATGGTAGGTATACATCCACAATCCAGGTGAAAAAACAAAAAACGTACATTTACTTCAGCTTTAACTGCTCATTTAATGCAATGGTGTTTGCAGTGTTTGCTATGTTTGTGCCTTTGCCATAGCTGGTTAGGCAAAATTTATCAACCCATGAGGTATATTTTCTCCCATATTAAGTTTGTTTGTAGGCACTGACTTTGAAGTCAAAACTTTTAACACTAGAACCGCAAGGCCTTTTTGACCCTCAGTAACCGCCAGAGCCGAACGCCGTTTGGCGTCATTAGCATACGAATCGTCCCTATTAGCATGGACATTCTCCTCCGCAGCATCACCATCTAGCCAGAGCAGCAGTTCATCTACTGGGTCGTTATCAAACTATATAGAATAGTCTAAAAAATAATTAATTAAAGAATTTGTTTGTTTTAAATGGTTAATGAATTTGAAAAGTACAAGAATGTGTTTGTATTGAAGGTCTCATCATACTAAAAAAACGACAAAAAAAGAATACATAGAAAAAGAAGAGGACCGAAATGAATAGGCTGTGAACAGCACGTCTTTGCACGTCTCTCCCGCGGGCTGTAGTGGGGCTATCGAGTTGATCTCAATGCCAATGCATAAGTCTAGTCTCCTAGATTACTGGCATATACGATTTTTCTATAGGTGACATGAATATGTTACCGAAAAACCGAGAGGCGCTATTAGAAAAAGACGAGGTCCGAAATGAATAGGCTGTGAACGGCACGTCTTTGTAGGTCTCTCCCGGGGGTTGTAGTGGGGCTATCGAGTTGATTTCAACGCCAAAGCATACCTCTAGTCTCCTAGATTACTGTTATATAAGTTATTTATATAGGTGACATGAATAAGTTATTGAAAAACCGAGAGGAGTTATTAGAAAAAGACGAGAAATTGTTGGAATTTCGTTTTGTGAATAATTATTTAGCCTAATACATTTGTAGAATATTAGTCTTCAGTAAAATAAGCAGAGAAAATTCAAAAAGAGACGATAGGATGTGTGGGCGATTTAGTTTCTCTTTCCCTCCTAAAATAATGCAGATTTACATTTTTGATTTACGTTTGATGAATTATCCTACACAATAAGCTGAATCTCCTATTGAAAAACAGTAACCCATATGATAAGTAGCATATATCATTTGTATTATGTTTCAATAATAGCCTAATTAAGTTTTCATTCATCTGGGAGTATCGCACATTCATCCATTAAAGTCATGCATTCAGTGAGGGGTGATTAGCGCCTGGGTACCATTTGGGTACGCCTGGGTACCATTTGACTACGGAACAATGTAAAATACGCCTATTTGGGAAAAGTCATGGAAGGAGGAGGGCGTAGCTTTCAAAATGGCAGTTTTATTTTAATTACAAACTCAAACGCCAATTGGCGTAGGCATTTGGCGGTTCTAGTGTTAATGACCATGCTGTTGTGTATGTGGGACAATATATCTTGATGCCACTCGCTCACTTGAAGCAGACGTATTTGCTAGCAGTTGCAGTGTTAACTGAAACTAACATTGAAAAACCAAGTATTTAAACAAAATTAGTCCAGGTATTTAAGTGATCTACAAAATACCTACAGCACCCGCAAGAAAAACAATTACGGACGTACAATGCATGCCCGTTGCCTCACGTGAAGCGCATATCATTCAACTTTTTTTGAGCTAAAATCACGCAAGTTGGCGATTTGGATATTGCACATGTCAATATCGCAATTTAGATTATATTTCGATTAATTGTGCAGCCCTACTTGTATGTTATCAGAGGATAAAATGACAAATGTAAAAATGCTGACTCCTCAAATATATTTTTGTGGCATAGGCTGTGTTAGATGAGGAACATTCTGCCCCTCACAAAAATCTATCAGCCTACTATGGGACATCCATACATAATTTATTTGCATATTTTGTTAATATTAGGGCTATAAAAATATAAAATATGCATTTGCCATTTGAGTTGTTGGGATTGTTTTTAAAATATAAACAATGTAGAAAACTGATAAGCACTCTGTCAACTCTGTGGTGCAATAACACAATTGCAGTGTATAGTTTACAGGCATGTAAAATGCACTTGGGTTTTCTGGTCATGAGTATATCCAATTACAAGTATCATGTGTGACTAACACACATTTTATTATGAGATCGGGCACCCCCCTAGTGTAGTCCTATTAGTTCTTCTCAAAAGTATTCACCCTCTTTTTCAAAAATGCTATTGTGTGACTAGGGATGTCACGATACCAGAAATGTAGTGGTCGATACCAATATCAGCAAAATTCCATGATTCTCAATACCTAATTCGATACCACGGTAAAAAACTAAAACAAAACAATAAATCCCATGTGCTTAAGAAAACAGCAAAGGCTACACACACACACACACACACACACACACACACACACACACACACACACACACACCTCTACTTAGAGTGCAAGCATTAGTCTAAATTTACTGACTTGGTGACAGACCATTTGTCCGGACTTACTTATTTAAAACGCTAACGTTATATTTTGATGACAGATGACAGACTGAACGGTAAGGATGGTACCCTACTACTACGAGCTATGGTTACATTACGGTAGCCTTTAGCGTTTAGCCATTGCTAGTCTCACGAGGCCACACCTCCAATCTCGTCTGGCCGCCTTGGCCTCCTAGCGACATTCTGCCTGGTTTTTAGAGGTTAAGCCATTGCAAACGTTGTATGTACACATAGTAGGCTAGGCTACACAGCATTGCCAGCTGTTTCAAACAAAAGTAATGGTAATGTGTATTTCTGGATAAGCATATAGCAAGGATAATACTTTGGATACGTTGTTAATGTAACATGAATTGAAACTCACTCACCTTGAATTCTTTAAATAAATCTGCATGTCTGTCTTTGAGGTACTTCGCTAAGTTGAAAGTGTTTCCTCTAGTCTCAAGTTTGAAGGCACCGTTTGCATAGTGGTTTTTATGAATTCATTACTCCCTGATCATCCACCTCGAACGCAAAGTTTGCGACTCTAACTGTTTTTCTTTTCAACTAATCGAGGCGGAGCTGCAGCTGCACTTGCCGCCATCTGTCACGTTTTGGATCCCCAGTACCTACGATACTATACAAAAATGAGTACCGTCATGTTTTCAGAATTTTGGCGTTGACTTGGCACCGAAGGATCGGTTCTCGTGACATCCCTATGTATGACAACACAAAATTTAAAATGATTTAATAAGGAGTTTTTTTTACTGTCATTAAGGAATTTTTTGGGTTGATCAGTGCCAAGAACTCTGATCTAATTTACTAATTTAATCCATTCTGACTTCAAGTTCAAGGTGCCGAATACTTTTGGGAGGCACTGTATTAAATGTACATTTTCCAGACAATTTTAAAAAGTGGAAACAATGCTGAATACATGATCACAAATTCTTAGAACTGTTTTTACGAGCTTTATTACAGCATGACAATGTGTGACAAAAAATATTGGAATTTGTGAAATGGCTTTCTCTGACAGTTTAGACGGTAGGGTTTGAGTGAGGCTTCTGAAGGTGACAATCAAACACAACAGAGGCAAAAGCATCTGCCTGATTTCAGAAGAGATACAGGCTATTGATATTTAATAATCTTCAAATCCACAACCCTTACTCTTACACCAATTAGGGACAATATAGTAACAGGTAGAACCCTCATTGGCATCCATCCTCTTCAAGGCTCAGCGTGTTCTGGTGATGCCTTTCTGCACATCACTTTTGTAAAGATAAGTAATTTGGGTCATTGTGGCCTTTCTGTCAGCTTGAACGAGTCAGGCCATTCTCCTCTGACCCCTTTCATTAACAAGTTTTGTCCCACAGAACTGCAGCTCACTGAATGTTTTTTTTCTTTTTTTTCCTCCCCATACTATACTCTCAAAACTCGAGAGAGTGTGGTGCTTGAAAATCCTAGGTCAGTCATTTCTGAGATGCTTGAACCACATCTGGCACCAACTATCATACTACTGTCGCTTAAATTATGCATCTTCCCCATTCTAATGTTTGGTAAAACAACAACTAAACCTCTTGACCATGTCTTCATGCTTTATATATTGAGTTGCAGCAACATGGTTAGTTGTTTGGCCTTTTGCATTAAAGGGATAGTTTGACCTTGGTTCATATTTGGTTGAAATTTTGCTTACCCTGAGTTGGTCTTGAAGGCGCATGGAGACATTTTTCACAACAACCCATTATTGACCTCTGTCCCAGCATGGAATTAGCATTCTTAGCATCGGCTATGGGTCACTGAGGTTGAATACCTATGATTAACAGCATGCAACCTTGTTTGATTACCAACCCCACAAACCCAGATGATGTTGGCCACTTGGCCGCCTTTTGCAAGATCATTGAGCTCATCCGTGAGCAAAATTGCTGCAAGGCAGCAACTTCACTGATAGACCATTCAGGGGTCCTCCAAACTAAATGCTGCTTTAATGTGTTCTGTCCCCCAAAAGTATGTGGCAGTCTGTGTTCACAAATTACTTAGGAAGCACCACAGTTATAATAAATGACTCTGCAAGAGAAATAATATATTCTCTCAGACGATTAGCCTCATCCACTTCAGTAGACTTGTCTCATGACCACAATTTGCACCAGATCTAACATTTTAGGAGAGGGTTGAATAACTCTGCTCTTAATAACAAATTGGATATCAAGTAGGGGACAAAAATGTAAACAAATCCAAATTGTTTTTTATACTGGTTGGGTAGAGATGGTCCAGTTGCTGGTGTCTTTGTACAGCAGTCCTATTTTTAGCATGGCCATAAAGAAATTACATCAACAATGTCAATAGCAGACTGAATTTTTTTGTGAGCGATGGAGCAGCACAATATTTCAGTTGAGTCATGCAACTACTGGAAAATTTTGAAATTTTGGAAAATTTTGAAATTCTTCTTCAAAAACTGTTGTCTTTAAATTTCTTGATCTCCCCTGCCTTGCCTCTACCGTTCCCTTCCAGACTAACGCTGCCTACCTCCTGTTCTACCACCGACAAGATAAGATTCGTCAGCCAACCTTACCTGCCCCCTCAGACAGCTCCTCCCCTCCCACCCAGCCTGCTAATGATGTAACTTCCCTCAAATATGATGCAATGGAGGGGACCACTTCCTGTGTCAACATGGAAACAGACTGAAAAATGACTTTTTTATTACTGTTTTTCCTGAGTTGATGGGGCTTTTTGCTTTTATTTTATTTTTTTCCTATTCCAAAAAACTTGAACCTTCTGCCTCCAATCTCTGCATTGAACAAGGAGTGAGAGGCAGAGGCTAGATTCTCAGGCTGGTGCAGAAGAGTGAGGAATGTGATTTATTTTTATTTCTTAAAAAATGTATCTAGTAAACCTAGGGAGACCAGTGTAGTAGAATATTTAACAATGATTTTTGATGTAGTTTAATCACTGACAAAGTTTTGCATTCTTTGTCTGTGCTGATGCCAAATTGACCTCTTAGAGATTGGACATAGGCTTGCAATTTTCAGCTGGTTCAAGACCTATGTATTGTGAATATTTTTGCACCACTAGTAATCTCTGCTATGATGCACTGTTACAAAGATGACCTCTAACTTTGATCAGTTGCTGTGCTTTCTAATCGAGTACAAATCTAAGCACATTTCCTTGACGGTTTGAATAGATAAAAATTATCTTAAAGGTAAACCAGAACATCAGGTTAATGATTTCAGTTAACTCCTCTGACTTTAAAATGACATTCCCCTGTAACTAAATTTGTCTTATATGTGGGTGCTTATATGTGGGTTTGTATTAATCGAAAGTGAAGCGTTGCAATATGATCGAACTTTACGGTTAAGAAAGGAAATTGGCGTTGGAAACCAAAACTTTGAATATACTTTATATGTGCTTTGGAGTATCTTTTTCTTTTGATTCATTTTTGTCTGAAAAGGTCTTACCCCTTCACTTACAATCACACAAATTGGGAATATCAGTGCTTTGGAGATTTGGCATTTTTGCTTATGATCAGCTTTTGCTGTGTGCAAGACATTAACAAATGCATATTTTCAAATAGAAGTCAACATTTTTAATCTACACATGCTACACATTACAATTCAGATGTATTTTATTCTGTGCAATTTCTTGATGAGCAATGAGAATACAGGGCAGTGCTTTCTGGGTAGAGCTCTTAAATGATTTTTAAAGCACATCTGTACAGTATTTTTGTATTGTAATAAATGTTATCTTTAGTCATCTGGATCAGATGCCGGGGATGGGTGTTTCATTTACTTTAAATAATAGATGGAATATTTGTTTGTATACTGATTATATATTTGTAAGTTATGATTTACAACTATAGCCAACAGAGATTAAGTAAATTTGACACTTCTACCTGATATTGTGGCTTTCCCATTTTTTTTCACCAGTAAATGATCACAAAAAACCCTAGTCTAAATTGGCTGTGTTGAACTTATCTAGTCCTTCTCTGGAAAGATGGTTTAGAATTCTTCTGTGGCCAAAATCGAAATGGCAACGCCTGCTTATTTTGGGTACATTACTTCACTGAGATGGCAATATACAGGTCAGTATATAAAAAACTGTAACTGGATAACACATTACTGTCTGAAAATCTGTAGGTCAGTCATACTTTCTTTGTTCTCGTCTCAATTGTATAGGAAAAAAAATGTTATTGGCTTCTACTGTGAAAAAGTAAGCTTGCTTGCATACGGTTAATTACACAATTTCATCCATATGTTCAAAACTTGTCTGAGCGTTTAGTGGAACCTAAGGAAGAACTCTCCCAATGTGGTTTTGCGTCTTTACCTGAGCTATCTGGGACAGGGAAGACTGCCGTCCCAAACTAATTTTTTTGGTCCACCGAAACGACTTAATATCCAGTAGGATACACTAACATCCACATTAAGGATGTTTTTGTAAACTGATTATTTCACCCACTTTCTTTTATGGAGGACCTTTTCATATTCATACCTCAATGAAAATGGACATTTCACACTTGTATTGTCTTAACTGCTCAATGTGGCTTTGACACACAATGCAGTGAAATGGCTGATTTACAATGGGTATGTGAATTAAAATCAACCAATGATGTAATGTGTCAGATTTTTTCTTATATGTTCTATAATACTTTGTACTTCTACCTCCACATGACAAAGCCAAACAACTGTAGTTATGCAAATCCTTAGATGTCCATTACATGTATGTATCTTATGCTAAGTATTGCTTTTTCTACACTGAGGTCATGCTTGCCACATGATTGATGAAATTTCAGAATAAAAAAGACTACATAAATTCATTTATTTAAAAATGTCCACAGGCACTTAGAAGTTACATAATAGATAACATACATATCCCCCATATCAAAATCTCTTCTGGGACGAAGACAAAACTACAAACTCCAAATGTCAGGCAGCTACTGAATACAAGCAAAGTGGATGTTTATCCAAGATTTATGTTCACAAACACACAGTATTGGGGTCTAATCTGGTGACAGCAGTGCACCACTGAATAAAAGTAAATAAGGACACTAACTTAAAGCTATTCAAACAAAATCAGAAATAATGAGGTCTTGGCAGACACACACAAACGTATATTTTACTATTATGTGAAGGACCGGCAGTTTTGTACCTTACTATAACTATTTTACCAAACCTTAACCTCAATAACCTAAAGGTTTGCTATTTTTGATCCTTGGGCCTTTTTTCAGATTATCTAGCCTAATCCTGGAGTTTTGAGAGTTTATGATTTTTAAAAAAGTGAAAGTGAACGGGGCAATGGATATAGCGTTTGAAATTATATGATACATTTGGTTTTCCAAAACGGCAAGGCCAGGGTATATTGATATAGGTCTCCGTATGTTCTCCGAAAACAATTTGTGTCAAAAAAAGCATTGTATCAATGGTTATCGCTGTTTATGCTTTCTGGAAAATGTATAAGCAACTGCCGCGCGGATTAATCTGTCTGTGAGGAGGCTGTATCCGTAACTGGCTTTGTTTACAGAACTGTTGCTCACATTAGCTACTATAATCTACTAGCTCAAACAAAAATGCCAACAAGTTCTATTAGCTACTGGTAAACCGACGTGAATCAATCTGCAAGGAGGATTTATCCGGCAACCGGGTTTGTTTACTAAACTAGCTCATGTTTGGAGTGGGATTTATTGCTACCTAATGCCATCGAGAACCTTGATGTGTCCATGGATGATGCTGAATCGGCTCCAACGCGTGCAACAGATGGCATTGACTTTCAAGCTCTTATCAACCCTGCAGTTTTTTTGGTAACACTTTATTTGAAGGGGTGTGCATAAGCGTGACATGACACTGTCATGATACTTTCGTAACCATGACATGACCCATGAAGGAATAATTTTGAACATTTATGAATGTTGTCATTAGGTGTCATTCGGTTGATTATCATTTTTTATGCTAGGTTGACATTGTTTAGGATGTCTTTGTTATGACAACTTGACATTAACTGAGACAACATAACCTGCCAATGTCTTTATGACAACTTGAAATTAACTGAGACAAAACATCCTGTCAATGTCTGTTATGACAACTTGACATTAACTGAGACAACATAACCTGTCAGTGTCTTTTTTTATGACAACATGACAGTAACCAAGACAACATAACCTGTCATAAACATGGGCCTAATTATCAAACTTGAAGAAACTATTTAGCCAGTATTCTGTCTGCCATAAAAGGAACTTTGCTGATCCTGAGACTGGAGCTCATACTCAGCATATTGAGCATGCATGGCAGAAATACAAATTGGAAATATGGAGTCATAAAGGTAATCGCACTACTAAGTCACTGAATATTCACCTCAAAATGATAGGGGCACCACTGGTTAGCCATACGCCATTATAATGGTGTCTTGGGCAGACTTTTCCATGATGTGAAAAACAAGTCAAGTTAATATCAAAGTTTTTTGCAGGAACATAGTTTGTACTGTAATTTTGTTAATGTTGATGCAGGACATCCATTCATGTAACTAGTGGTTTGCATGAAAAGTAGGCTAAGTAATATACATTATTCAAGAGTAATCCAATTTGTTAATATGATTACAGTGCGGTAACCATTATTAAAGGTAGACTGGCAACTTGCGTCTTCAAATAGGTGTGACACATACAAAATCTATGGTCGCATTTGGGGTTGATATAAAATTTTGAAGGACACTTTTATATTGAAGGACACTTACTACGGTTGGCCTATAAGGGGCAGTTTGACGTGGTCGTGTTGCGTTGGGACTGTTAACGATCAAAACACCTGTGCGTTCTCGTAACTCTTCAAGGAAAAGCCTTGTCTTTCTCATCATTTATCCTGTTTTCCTGGTAGGTAAAGTACAAAAGTACACTGGACCTTTCGATACAGTTTGATAACTTGCCTGTTAAAGTGTATGTAGAGGGTTGGAAAAGCGTGGTAATTGTATAACTATGACAGAGACCCATGTCTATGTAAAATGCTATGACGGTGGTGCATTCCTTTGGAAAAAACGAATTTGTTACTGTACTGTACTGAATTTTTTTTTCGAAAACAACACTTCTGACAATATCCCTAGGATTAATATAATTGAATTTTGTAACTGTATTGTTTAGGAACTTTGTTGCACTGTAAGGGTTAGTAATTAGCTAGTTCCTTGTTCCTTGTTAGCTGGCTTCGGTTGGTTATTAGCTGGCTCCAGTTAGCTGTATGCTAGCTCCAGTCAAGTGTTTGTCAGTTCCGGGTAGCACTTTGCTAACTTGCTAAGCCATGTTCTATTTGTGTTAACATGAAGGTAATTTGTTAAACTATCACTATCTAGCCTACTTCATAAATAATGTTTTCAATGTGATTATATTATGAATAGTTTATATTACTTAAGCTATTGTTCATGCAAATAACTAGGTACTGTACATGAATGAATGTCCTGTATCAACCTTAACAAATTACAGTACTGTGTTCTTGCAAAAAACGACATGAATTTATGTCCTGTGTCAACATAAACAAACGACACTACACTCTTGTTTGTTAATGCATTTGTAAACCATCAATAAAGTAAGGGTTATCATTGTTAACCGTTTGTTCATGTCTTTTTCATCAATGTTCATTCAAGGTAACTACTGCATTTGTTAATGGTTGTTCATGTACCCTTATCGGAAAGTGTTACCAAAGTAGGATTGTTGAAAGTAGGTTTTTTTTTTTTTAGGAAACATTTGTTGTGCAAAAACAATAAAGGAAATTTATTGCTTTTGTTAAGGTATTTAAAAGCATTTGACAGACTTAATTACACCTTTTAGACAGTATTTGACAAACTTAATGACATCTTTATGACAAGTCCAAATTGTACCACTTTACTTGAGGTCAAGAAAAATATTCATGACACTTATGAATGCATTTGAGTGTTATAACACGTCATGACATCTTTATGACAAGTCCAAATTGTGCCACTTTACTTGAGGTCAAGAAAAATATTCATGACACAATGATAATGGTCTCATGACAACCAATGTCAAAACCAACCACATATGACAGTTGTATTTAATGCTAACACATAAAGCTAAATAGTTTCTTCAAGTTTGATAATCAGGCCTGCTATGACATGTTTATGACAGGTAATGTTTCTGACTAACTGTGCCACAGCATGGTTTGGCGTTTGCTCCGTAGCCGACTGGAAGGCCCTGCAACGGGTGGTGGAAACCGCCCAGCACATCACTGGTACCCAGCTCCCGGCCAATGTAGACCTCCAGCACAAGCGGTGTCTGCACAGGGTGTGTGGCACCATCAGGGACCCTTCACATCCATGCCCAAACTGCCCTCCTTCCATCAGGCAGGTGGTACAGGTCTCTTCATTCCCGCACCAGCAGGCTCAGGAACACTTTCTTTCCATCTGCTGTGACCGTGCTGAATTCCGTGACCCATCACTAACCATATCCACCCTTTGTACTACTGGACTCTGACACTGCCTTGCAAAGTCTGACGTTTTCAGTTGTTACAGGTACATGTCTACCTCGGGAACCTCATTGCTGCTATCCCTGCATTTCAGTTCCACATGCTACCCTACTCCTTCAATTTCATTGTACTGTACTTGTCCAATTACAATAAAGTTGAATCTAATCTAATGTTGTCGTGGTTAATGTCAAGTTGTCATAAAGACATTGACAGGTTGTGTTGACTCAGTTAATGTCAAGTTGACATAACAAAGACAACCCAAACAATGTCAACCTTACATAAAAATGACATAATCAACCGAATGACACCTAATGACAACATAAACGTTCATAATGATTCTTACATGTTGCATGTCATGGCTATGACAATGTCATGTCACTCTTATGCACACCCCTTCAAATAAAGTGTTACCGTTTTTTTAAACCTTCCAAGTCTCCAAAGAAACTGGAAGAGGCAGA
Source organism: Esox masquinongy (assembly GCA_016801175.1). Classification (NCBI taxonomy): domain Eukaryota; kingdom Metazoa; phylum Chordata; class Actinopteri; order Esociformes; family Esocidae; genus Esox; species Esox masquinongy. The sequence continues at coordinate 21,185 of JACXGI010001329.1, forward strand.
GGCTGAAGGGACCAAACGGACAACTCTCAATTCTGTCATGAAGGAACCGAAAAATGTCAATTACATGTTTATTTACATATTCAATGATTCAACAGTATTTAGTATAGCCATTTATAATTATGTCCTCAATTGTCCTTTCCTAGCCTATACGCTGTGTGTCTGGTCATGTTCTTTTATCAGAATGTTTATGTTACAAATGTTTATCCCTGGTCTGACTACAGAAACAGAGATCATGCCTTTATCACCCTATGCTGAACCCATGAGTAGATCACTCCGTTTTACAATATGGTCAGGAGGCCTAGATTGGAATGTGTCCCTAATTGATAAGGGGTCTATTCTTCAGGACTAGTTTGCTATCCTTTGGTCAATAAATCAACCCCCATGCCTTTAGTTCTGGGATATAAACCAGAGCTCAGTATGACAAAGCTCTCTCTTGCATTTTCCTCCCTTCTGCCTGCATCTTTGCTCTTGCAAACATCTTGAATCTCAAGAGAACTTTTATCTTTGATACTTGTACTGTAATTTTAATACTCTCGTTATGTATTGAGTTCATTTGTTACATTAATTCATTGACTATTTGGAATTAATCTTAAACCGGTCAAAATCCAGTTCTTTCAGTAAGCAGGCGTGTAATAGCTATTTGAATAATTCTGTCGTAAGTCCCGTTCTGCATGAACAGTGTGGGGAGGTACTGAAATTATTACTACTACGGAGCATTGGCACGATTTTGATACTGTTGGGAACAGCCATGTCAGTTATTTTCTCTGACTGATAACATTCCGTAATGACGGCCTGTCTTTTAGACAATTAGCTGTATTTCATTTTATTAACACAATAGGGGACTGCACATTCTCGAAACATTTTGATAAATGTCTGTAAATTGTGCTTGTTGCTAGCTAGTAAATTCCAGTGAGGTCAGCACCGTAGTTCAGCTCTTTTGAAACAGCACTGCGCTGTTAGCTGGAGTGCGGGCGTTTACAGATGATGTGAGGTAGTGCATTGTTTATGAAAAATATAGTTTGGTTTCACGGAGAACATAACCATTGATACAAAGCTCATTTTGGTACAATGTTTTCAGGCGAACATAGGGAGACCTATATCCATACACCGTGACCTTCCCATTTTGGAAAACCGAATGTCATCATATAATTTCGAACGCTATATCCGTTGCCCCGTTCACTTTAATTTTAGCCGGCTTCCTTCAAAAAATAGTATCTACACAGTCCAGGATTAGGCTAGATAATCAGAAAAAAGGCCCCAGGATCAAAAATAGCGAACCTTTCCTTTAAGTTTACGGTTAATGTTTGGCATAAAGTTTGTCAGATAAAGCTTGTAGTTAAATTAAAGATTGGCCAAATATCTTCACTTGGCATTATTTTCCTTGTTTTTTTTTTTTGGAAAACAGGAACACACATTTAATCAACATGAAAGTAATTTCTAAAAAAATAATCACTTAGATGCTGATAACTTGTATCATTCAGCATTCACAGAACAGTAAGGCTTAACAATGAACCAATGCAAGACAGATGATCATGCAAAATTCACATTTGATTTATATGTAGCGTTTTAACAACCTAAGAGGCATGAGTATTTCTAAATAATATAAGATTTTGGTAATTCTACTCACCATTTTGTTTTTATTGCCTTGAACCAAAAATGTATAGGCTGCTGTTTATTTGAGACATTTTTATAACTGCCTTAGAGAACCATGATAATACACTATCGCAGAAACTGTCTGGATCTAATAGATAGGTCAGCTAAACTCATTAAAACAAAGTGGTTTTAATCTCTTGACTGAAGATCCCACAAAAGTTCAGGTCTCGAGACATCAGTTCCTCTTCAACATTCTCCAGTGCCCATTTGTGCTCTACAATCTCCAAGGCCTCCCATTCACTCTATATTTAAAAAAAGTGATGTAAAATAAGGCAATAACTAGAATGGTACCTGGGTTAAACCCTTCTTATGTGCTTGACTTAAATCCCACATTCAAAAACATAAAACAGAGTTGGGGTCAATTCAGAATTATTGAATTCAAAGTCAACTGAGACTTCAAAACAAGAAAGTTTCATTCATTTGACCAACAAAAACACAGATATGCCACTGATTAACATAATGAATACACATACCATTTCAACCATTAGTTTCATTGTAACTCAGATGTTAGTATTTACTTAACATTTTTATTGTAAAGACATTGTAACAATGTACCAAAAATACAGATAAACCACAGTAGGATTTTAGAATATTTCCAGGTCCCTATTATTATTATTTATTTTAGGAAAGGAGTTTAAACTAGAGAAGTACATTTCTTGAAGAAAATGTGGTGTGCTTGCTAGCTGTTTAAAAAAGTATTTATGGTTCAAAATAGTGTTACCTATTGAAAGTTTGGAGTCTGTATTTTTTAAGGTTCAAGAGATACTGTTGGTGAGGGTAATTAGCGTAAATTATCATACATGACATAGTTAAGTTCATAAGTGTTACCAATGACAGGTCTCGTGGCTGTAGCTCGAACGGTTCAAAATATACAGCCTAATAGTGAATTAATGCTAATTATGCTAACGAGCATATGTAAAATCAATAAACGTTTCATCATATGAACTGAGGATAGCCTAAATGTGAAAACCAAATTGGGGTTCGTGTCTGTAGCACGAACGGTTCAAAAGATACAGCCTAGTAGTTAATTAACACTAATTAGGCTAATCAGCATACATAAAATCGATTACCGGTTCATAATTTTAAGTGGGGATAGCTAAACTGGTGAAACAAAGTTGGTTTCGTGTCTGTAGCATGAACGGTTCAAAAGACACAGCCTAATAATTATTTAATGCTAATTACGTTAATTAGTATACATAAAGATACAGCCTAGTAGTTCATTAACGCTAATTAGCATCTGTAAAATCAATAAACATTTCATCATATGAACTGCGGATAGCCTAAACCTGTGATAAAGCCCAATAGTTAAATAGCACAAATTATGCTAATTAGCAAAATCCGTAATACCGTGTGTGTACACACACACACACACACACACACACACACACACACACACACACACACACACACACCTTCCCTCTCCCGTCCTGCTGCTGAAACCCTAATACATGCATTCAAAACCTCCTGTTTTTACTACTACAACTCCCTACACACTGGCATCAAATCTACATCCCTCCATAAGCTCCAAATGGTTCAAAACTCTGCGGCCAGACTACTCACACACACCATGTCCCGGCAGCATATCACCCCTATCCTCTGTGAGTTACACTGACTTCCTATCTCCCAACGCATCAGCTACAAGATCCTCCTATTGACATATAAAGCCCTAAACAATATTGCCCCTGCCTACCTCTCCGACCTTCTTCCATATCAACCAACAAACACTCCGTTCCAGTACTGCAGGCCACCTCATAATCGCAAAGTTCAAGCTCAAAGGCTTTGGTGACAGCATTCTCAAGGGTTGCTCCTAGGCTCTGGAACTCTCTCCCCAAAACCATCCGTGACTCTGAGACTATCCCCATCTTCCAGCAACGCCTCAAGACTCATCAGTTCAAAATCGCCTACCCATAGCCATGCCAAATCCCACACACTCAATCTTCGTTGTTTTCTCATAGTATTTCTTTTGTTTCTGTTTGTTTTCTGTTCCATGTCACTTTTGTACAGCGTCTTTGCGTCCCTGAAAAGCGCTATATAAATATGTATTATTATGTGTGCTTGCCAAAGGCAAAGCACAACTATAGGTTTCTCCCATACTTATTATTATTATTATTCCTCCAGCTCTACAGCCTAAACGGTAAAAGCTATAAACACGAAACCAACTCCAAAACGTCCCACATGCTCGAACTCGGGTTGCTTGAGCAGATTTTTTTGATACCTATAATACTTTTTAAACTATATCAATATTTAAATGAGCCACCAATGTATTTCAATGGGAAAAAAGTGTCCATAGACTTGAAAGGTAAAAAAGTCAAAAATTCTAGACGCATCTCCTCCTACATTTTTTAAGCTATCAAGTCCAAACCAATGCCAAGATGTTTAGTCTGGCCCAACTCAAGTTGCTTGTATTCAGAATTTTGATACTATGTTTACTTTTGTAATTATAAACATTCAAATATTCCATAAATTAACATGGGTTTCAATGAAAACCTAGTCTAAAATTCTAGACGCATCTCCTCCTACATTTTTTAAGCTATCAAGTCCAAACCAATGCCAAGATGTTCAGTCTGGCCCAACTCGAGTTGTTTATATTCAGATTTTTGATACTATGTTTACTTTTGTAATAATTAACATTCAAATCTTGCATAAATTAACATGTTTTTCAATGACAGCCAAAGTAATACAGAGGTTTCAATTCAAAATGTTCATGCTTTAGGGCCAATCAACCTTTGAAAACAACTTTAAAGGTTTGAGGCTATCCTAAATAAGAATTCTATTACATGTTTATAAACAATTGACTGTATAATTGCTAAATTACATTGTTAGGATATAACTGAGAATGACTCTTGAACCATTCGTGCTACAGACACGAAACCACTTTGTTTCACACGTTTAGGCTATCCCCACTGCAAACTATGAAACGCTAAACGATTTTACGTATGCTAATTAGCGCTAATTTGCATAATTAGTGTTGATTAACTATTAGGCTGTATCTTTTGAACCGTTGGTGCTACAGACATGAAACCAACTTTGTTTCACACATTTAGGCTATACCCACTGCAATTTATGAAATTATAATTGATTTTACAAATGCTAATTTGCGTAACTTCCGTTAATTTACTGTTAGGTTGTATCTTTTAAACCGTTTGAGCTACAGCCACGAAACCAACTTTGTGACACCAGTTTAGGCTATCCCTACTTCAAATTTGGAAACGTTTATCGATTTTACGTATGCTAATTTGCATAATTGGAATGAAGTTTTGCAAAACCCTTTTTTTTTTTGCAAAAACCTTTTTTGCAAAATTGATTGCAAAAACATTTTTTTACTTTGATGCCTCGTTTTTTCTTTTCGAACAATTATTTTTGATTGAAAAGAAAAACATTTTGCTCCCAATAAAGACACAAATGTACATCCATACCCTAACGTGTCATTTAGCTACGTTATCTATATGTTTAAAAGTTAGCTGTGGTAATTCTGCCGCCTGCAATTTAGTTTTGTGAATAATTAGATAGCTAGATAATGGGTTCAAAAAGACAAAATAACATCATTTTTAACCTCTCAGAGTAAGAGGCCACGAATGGAAGCCACATTAGCATGGTGACCACAAAGCCTAAACATTTCACTGACAATTTCTTTAATAACATTTTAAATATAAAGCAATAAAATCTAATTCTTTGCAATAGCCCCTGTAACTGCTTAATACAATTCAAGTAAGTTTTCACTTTTGGAAAATGTTATTGGTAATTGTTAACTAGCAAGCCAGTGACTGAAGGTATAGGGCAGAGGTGCTGGAGGAGCAGGCTGAGGAACAGAGTTGGAACACAGAGTGACCCAGAGAGTAGTAAGACAGCAGTGAGCTAGGTTTATGAATATATTAATAAAATCCTGACCAATGAGCATATACAGTATACATTCTTATGAGTGTAGGTAATTATAAAGTCTTTAATATATAGGGGCTTTATAAGGTCTTTATTAAATATTTTCACATTACAAGTAATTTATTACTAGTTCACCCATTAGTAACCATGTCAGCTTCATCAGTCATATATCAGAATTCCAGGAAATTAGCTTTAGAATAACAAACACATCCTTGAAAAATTTGTAGAATTTCAAGAAATTGTTTTAAAATATTATTAAGATAGGGAGGGGCCTCTAAAATTAATACATTTTCGGCTGACGGGGCCAATGTTGGCTATTGCTGTGTGTCTAGATATGCCCCCTGACAGGCCCCTGACCATGCCCAACCTAAGCCCCTTTTTGATCCAGAAAGAAACCTGCTATGGTGATGTAAAATAAGACATTTGAAATACTTTGAATTACAGAGCAATTAGCCAATCAATTCAGAATTGACCCCAAGCTTGTTACATAAAAACAAATAAAACAATGCTTGATAGTTCAGTAGTACAACTAGCTAAGGCTGAGAAAGACTGGCACCAGGACTGATTGTTTCTCACCTTGAAGGCCTTGTTTGGATCAGGTGGCATTGCCATGGCAGTGCCAGTCATCTGATCGTGCATTATTCTCGATTGATCAGCAGCTGAAAAACAAAACCAACTGTTAGGCAACACAAAATGTGGTAACATAGATGATGAGATCACCCAAGTTTTAAATACCGACCTGTGCAAACTACTAGTGGCACTTAAAAGCATAAAAGATGTGACCACTAGAATTTAAGACAAATTACCTTGTAATTGCTGCCCTTAAACTCTACTGGTCGCATATTTTATGCTTTTAAAAATGGTCTTGTTTTGACTGTTTCCTTATGAGATTAAAACAATACAAAGAAATAACTTTCAAACGACATCACAAGCTATCATACATTTACAAGGTCAAAAAACTTGCTCTGTAAAGATCCATACCTTACCGAATGAGCACTGAGGTCATGTGCTAAACTAATGGGCTAAAATAACAGAGCGCAAAGAAAAGGAGGAGGAGTGGAAAAGTTGCATTCGATTATAATGCTAAACCAATAACAACGAAGGAAATATTATTTTGCAAATATCTGAAGAGTTGCTTCACCAAGAGTTTCCCCAAAAAAGGGAGACAAGGGCAAATTTGGAAAATTTCTCCCTCTATGTGATTGTTGGACTGTAAACGTGCGGCTCTCCCACTAGGAGAGCTATCGTGAGAGATACTTCACAAGGTTATATGCCTCCTCCCTCACTGAAACACTGGATTGAACATTGTCAAAACAAAAATCTAAGGGAAAACAGAAGTTAGTGAAGAAACTAAATTGAGTTACATTTACCTGTCTGAAATTTGTCATGTATCACAATCAATTGGGTGATGGTACATGACATATACATTTCAGACGCAGGTAAATGTTAACTTTTCTGACATCTCTAGCAAAACAAGGAAATTACAGCCTGTGTGCTTACTCCACATTTACATTATATTAACCATCAACATATAAAATTTGCAAAGTCAATGGAAAACTAGCAGTATTTACCCTCCAAAATGCCTCAAACGATAACAAATATTTAGCCAAGAGACAAGAGACAGGCACATTTTAGAAGTTGATGTGTCCATTAAGTTGCAACTGTGGATTTTAATGACAATTGGTGTATGTCTCTTTCCACTCATAAAATTGCAGGTGTACTATTTGGATGTACGTCTGTGAGTGGACAAAATTTACACTGATAGCCAAAAGAATGCCTTTTGAAGTAGTTTTTTGAAAATCCAATGAAAACAATTACTGGTTGTGTAATACTACATACATTACAAGCTAATACATAAGAGATGACAAATCTTAATAGAGGAGACTTAGCCCCTCAGAGATCGTACTAAATTCGCTTTTTCTCAATTACTAAAACAGTAAATGTAAACGGTCTATTTCTGGGGTACTCCACTCTTACCCTATGAGGTCAGGAGCCAGCTGGTTATCTGTTCTGCCTCATCATTAAGTGCATGCACCTGGTGTCCCTGGTCTAAATAGGTCCCTGATTAGAGGGTTGCAATAAAAAAATTGTGGAACTGGTTTCGAGGTCCAGAGTTGAGTTTGAGGGGTCTAGTTCATCTCCATTATAATTGTTTTTGCAAAACTAATTTCTCATTGCTTTTACACACAATGCATATTGTAAGCAATTATTTTTTCTCTCTACAAAAGACACAAAACTCAGTTGAGTAAATCATATTGCAACCCTGTTTCCCAAGAAGTTCGGACGCTGCGTAAAATGCAAATAAAACAGAATGCAATGATGTGCAAATAATTTAATCCCAATACTTAATTGAAAGTAATAAAAAGTGGAATGTTATTGTTTTTGGAAAAATAAATGCCCACTTTGAATTTGATGCCAGCAACATTTCAAAAGAGTTGGAACAGGGGCATGTTTATTACAGTGATGCATCTCCTCTTCTTTTAACAACACTCTGTAAGCATTTGGGAACTGAGGAGACCAATTGATGTAGTTTTGAAAGGGAAAAGTTTTCCCATTCATGCTTGATATAAAATTTTAGCTGCTCAACAGTTCGGGGTCTCCTTTGTCGTATTTTTCATTTCATAATGTGCCAAATGTTTTCAATGGGTGACAGATCTGCACTGCAGGCACGCCAGTTCAGGACCCGGACTCTACGGAGTCATGCTGTTGTAATACGTGTAGAATGTGGTTTGGCACTGTCATACTGAAATAAGCAAGGCCTTCCCCGATAAAGACGGTGTCTGGATGGCAGCATATGTTGCTCCAAAGCCTGTAAACATTATTCAGCATGAATGGTGCCTTCACAGATGTGCAAGTCACCCATGCCATGTGCACTAATGCGCCCCCATACCATCACAAATGTTGGCTTTTGAACTGTGCCTTGATAACAAGCTAGATGGTCCCTTTACTTTTTAGTCTGGAGGACGCGGCATCCCAAAAATATATTTTAATTTTGATTTGTCAGACAGCAGGCAGTTTTCCACTTCGCCTCAGTCTATCTTAAATGAACTTGGGCCCAGAGAACGCGGCGGTGCTTCTGGATCTTGTTTATATTTGGTTTCTTCTTTCCATGTTAGAGTTGTAACTTGCATTTGTGGATGCAGCGACAAACAGAATTGTGTCTGTTATTAATGCAGTGCAGCCTCAGTGCCCAAAGATCACGGCCATCCAATATTAGTTTTCAGGTTTGTCCCTTGCATACAGAAATGTCTCTGGATTCTCTATCTTTTAATGATATTATGTAACATAGATGATGAGATCCCCAAACTCTTTGCAATTTTACGTAGAAACAAGTTATTTGTTAGACCAGAGGATAGTTGTCCTTCGCCTCAGTCAATCTTAAATGAGCTCGGGCCCAGAAAAGGCGGCGGTGGTTCTGGATCTTGTTTATGTATGGCTTCTTTGCATGGTAGAGTTTTAACTTGCATTTGTGGATGCAGCAGCAAAGTGTGTTTACAGACAATGTTCCTAAACCCATGCAGTGATTTCCACTACAGAATCGTGTCTCTTTTTAATGCAGTACTGTGTGAGGGCCTGAAGAGTGCGACCAATATTGGTTTTCGGCCTTGTCCCTTGTGTACAGAGATTTATTCGGATTCTCTAAATCTTGTAATGATATTATGTACCGTATATGATCAGATTCCCAAACTCTTTGCAATTTTACGTTGAGAAACGTTGTTCTTAAATTGTTGCACTATTTGCCTACACAGTCTTTCACAGAGTGATGAACCCCTCCCCATCTTCAGTTCTGAAAGACTCATCCTCTCTGGGATGCTCTTTTTATACCCAATCATGTTACTGACCTGTTGCCAGTTAACCTAATTAGTTGTTCCACCGGGTTCTCTTTTTGTATTACACAACTTTTCCAGTCTTTTGTTGCCCCTTGCCCAGCTTTTTTGAAATGTGTTGCTGGCATCAAATTCAAAGTGGGCAAATATTTATCAAGGAAAAATAACATTTCTCAGTATCAACAATTGATATGTTGTCTTTGTACTATTTTCTACTGAATATAGGGTCAAAATGATGTGTACATCTTTGCATTCTGTTTTCATTTCCATTTTACCCAGAGTCCCAACTTTTTTGGAAACGGGTTTGTAAACAAAATGTAAACTTTTGAACCTCTTCATCACATTCAAAACTTCAATCAACCCTTATTCATGCAAAAAAAAAATCACATTTCAGTTTATTTTTGCAAGAATGGACAAAGCGAGGGCCTTCTGACATGTGGAATAGGGCTTCAGATGTGCAGTGTTGAAGTAACTCAAAAGGGGAATACAAAGAACTATAGGTTTAGATGAAATTCGTGCCACAATTGTTGACCGTGTTGTCAATCATGGCCTTTCCATAAGGCTGGGCAACAGGTCCAGACAAAAGTCTTCAGATCAACTGTGGGACCATTGGGAAGAATATTCAAAACTGACAATAGGTAACGCTATCCCACACTGTATTTCAGTATTACTGTACTGTAATGCAGTCCAATGTGTAAGTTAGTGCTTTGTTTTTGCAGTGATTTGTTACCTTGGTTTATTTTTTATTCTCAGTTTATACAGCATCTTTGACTTTGTAATGGACAATATGAAAAACACTGAAATAAAGCCACTTGTTTCTGGACATTCATGCTCTTGCGTGACATTCTCTCTGCATTGCTCATCTATGGTAAAATAATTTTAGGGAAATAAATGATACATTCCATACTGTGCTGTTTACCTGCCTTTTATTGTACATACTGTAATTATAGTATCCACAAATGGCACTGGCCTACTGTAAATAGGGTTAACCATGTTAGTGTTTATCAATAGTTGTAGTATTTATTGGCCCACTGTTTAATAATTGATTGAAACAACTTTTCCAGGGATAAAACATAGGTTTTGATTAGGGGTGTAACTGTACACATCTGTACGTACCGTTCAGTACAGGACGTTCAGTTTGGTACGCATTGTGATCCGAATTAATATAGTCTAGTTTTAACCACACGTTACAGAGACGGATCTTAGAGCCGTAATTTAGCAACTGAAGTAGCGTAGAACATGTAACTTCGCTTGCTGGCGGTGGGCAACAGCCAATCAGAAAAGGCATGTCTGGTACACTTTTACGCTGGTTCCCTTTACAACAGTTCCTACTGTACAATATTTCCTTTAGGAAAATGGACGAAAATGTTATCATTCATATCATTGGTTGGGAATACTACTAATAAGCGGGAAGACATTTCATTTGGTATTATAAAGCCACGTCGTCATCAAATACACAAACATTAGCTACATAGCCAGCTCCTACGACGCAAGTAGTAGGTACAGCAGCTGCTGTATCCCCTATATATCAAGTCCAGTTTTCATTAACCTAATTATCGGGTATCCTACCTGTGTGGATTGACATACTACTACTATGTAGCTGTACTAGCTAGCTAGCTACAGAAGTTGGTAAACGTGAACTCTCAGCATTGATAAACACAACAAAGTGTACATGCCCACAAGCGGCTAGCGATGAGTGAATCAAGCGAAAGGCCAAAAAGCAGATGGACATCCACAGTTAGACTAGCTCTCTATAGCAATTTATTCTATATATTTTTTGGAACAGGTAATTCTATTTTTCATATTATTATTTGGAACGTCATTCTCTATCAGTAATTGCTGCGGAACTGCTTTCTGACTGGTGAGTAATTGCAAAATGCTCTAATTTGTTTGTTTTTTTACAGAAAAAAATCCTACCTCGTACATGCTTTTACTACAGTGGCAATGGGCAAAGTTTATAACTTCGTAATAAATTAAAAGAAATGTAAATGTTTTGCATGTCTTTTTCCACTGTACCAAAATCTTAATGAACTGTGACTTAAAATTTTCGGTATGTACTGAACCGAGACTTTTTCGTAGCATTACACCCCTAGTTTTGATGCAAGCAGTTAATTAATGAAGTCATGTACAGTAATGCTTTGAGAATCTCAAAACATTTTGCAAATCAAGTGTGTCACTTTGGGCAATAGTGTTTCAGTTTTCACCTGTGAGTAGTAAATGTAGGGTATATTGTGTAAATAAGTGTTATATCAGCAGCAAGATGTTTGGTGTTTAATAAAAGGGCGCCAGGGTTCAGCAATTCTATAAACCCCCCGGCATTTTATGTTCTGACAAGTGCTACAACAGATGCCCTACAACCAGCGGGTGGTAACCTTTCATGTTTTATGGGCTGATTGGCGTGGTCTGTGTATTTAAACCACGCAGACCCCGGTGATGGCCTATTGCCTGAGTAAACTTACCTACACATTACAGACCATGGCGGATTGTGTAGCGATCAGCGTTTTGGGTGAAACACCATTAAAAGCTAACAGCTTAACCGCAGCTCAGCGAGTCGGCAAGAGATTACAAATGGACAGCAGAGACGCAATCAACATGCCAGCCCCAAAGAAACCGATGCAGAGTTTAACTCGAATCCATCAACTACACCGGGATATGTTGGTACAGGAATGTAAGTTGGACGACAGTCGGATCGTGGATACATTTTCAACCCAGAGATACCGGAGGTTGCATTTTATGAATTACCCGAAGGCCAAGAGTTTAAGACTGGTGTGACTGAACAAATGGTTTTTAATGCCAGTTTATGGAACACCTTTCGAAAAGTGTTTTATTTGGAGCCAAAACAGGGCACCCATAATACGGTAGATGTACTGTTTAAAGTTGTCGAGGGAATGAAGCAGTATGACTCTGTTAGATTGGAACTATTTCCAGAAAATGTCAGCGGGTTAGATTGTGACTGCGACTGTGGGCTGTTCGACTGACGTAAGACCCTGAAGCCCCGCCTTAAGCTAATACAGTCCTCAACACAGCATAAAAACAGACAGACCGCCTGCGACCATCAAGCAGTCGGAAGAATTTATGAAACATGTCTCAAGATTACAACCAACCGGAGACTGAAGAACCCAAGGCTGAGGACTGGCTGTGTGATGCCTGAGATGACAACGCTGAAGCCTTCTACGGAACCCCGGACCCCGACAGCTCGATTCCACCGGCATACCCAACAAGAAACTACCATTGGCTTGACTGATTTGGTGATCAGCTAGGACCTCTTAATCTGTCATACCTTTCAAATGCTAGCAAGAGTTATCACAAAATGGACAAACGCCTTGCACCAAAAGTTTTAAAGATCATCAAAGCAACATTGGGTATGATTCTGGAAAACGTTGTTGTGGCTATTCTCCACAAAGCATGCATCGGATGTAAAGTGGACCACCCGAGCCAGAGAAGACATTCTTGTCTCGATCCGCCTGATTATTTTTTTGAGACCCATTATGATGACATTGTGGAGGCAGTTTTAACACCGCGACTGAAACATATGTTGGTCAAGGCTTTGAACGCATCGGGGTTTCATGCACCGCTGACCGTTCACGTGGTCTCTGAGAACTTTCTGCATGAGCTCAAGTTTGAGCCGAACATCACACAGAGAATGAGTGAGAACAGGGATGAATACATGGATAAATTTAATGAGGATGCTGTATGCGACACAGTGGCGTCTTGGTGCAACAAAAGCAAAGAGTCTGCTGTCTAAGGATGGGTAACTTCAGTTGTCGTGTTTACATGTATATAAACAAATCCTATGTAGGTTTAGCGATGATGCACAAAGCTATCAAGAGCAGTGTTGATGGTTGTAGACCTTTTAATAACCGAGACCATGTCAGTATAAAGCGTTTTAATAATCTGAACAAACATATGGAAACGGTCAGGAACACACCTGATGATTGGCTGCAATTGTTGTCAAACGGTGTTGAATCAACGGCTCTAAACAACTTCATGTATAAACTTCTAACATTTTCAAATGTTGACAGCAAAGACATTAAAATTGGGCACCTGTTATGTTTGTTTACGTATGTAACAGATGTATGTGTGATAAAATTGTTGAGTAATGATGCTGTGGATGTAGATTGTATTTCTAAATTGTTTGCAGATTTTCTAATCAGCAGAAATCTGAATGTTTGTGTAACTTTTCTGAATTTCTTGGATGATGTGTAATTTCGAAAACTCAAATAAAACGATGTTAAACATGTATTACTTCTCATTATTGCCCGGATGCTCTACGATGTCTGGTTATGAAAACAGGTTATGAAAAGTATTTACTACGACCCAGCAAACCCTAGTGCATATGTGGGTAGAGAGGGTTTGAAAAGAGCGTACTTGGAGAAAACCGGGGAGAACCTCAAAAATGGCGAGGCGGATGACTGGCTACTCGCCCAGGATACTTACACGCTACACAGGCCTGTAGCTATACATTTTCAAAGAAATAGAATTATTGTTCATGATATAAATTCACAATTTCAGCTGGATTTGGTTAACATGAGTGCTTATAGTGTGGAAACGATAACATGAAATTTATGTTAACATGCATAGATGTATTAAGCAAATACGCATGGATTCGTGTGCTGAGAAATAAAGGCGCTATTGAAGTAAAGCGAGCATTTGAAGACATATTAAAAGAAGGTAGAACACCAGAAAAAGTCGAAACGGACAAGGGGAAGGAGTTTTTTAATTCACATTTTGAAATGTTAATGAAGAAGTACAACATCAAACATTTTGCTACAGGAAATGATGTCAAAGCGAGTATCGTTGAGAAATTGAATAAAACAATTAAATCACGAATGTGGAGGTATCTCACAGCTGCCAACACTCATCACTATGTTGAGGTTATTCAAGATTTAGTTCATGGATACAACCATAGCTACCATCGGTCTATTAAGATGAAGCCTGCTGACGTTTGTGAAGAAAATGTTAGACTAGTTCTCAAGAACCTGTATGGTACAACAATAATGAGAAATGGTAATCAAAGTTACAAGTTCCGGGTTGGGGATACTGTGAGACTCTCAAAGTTGAGAGGAGCGTTTACAAAAGGCTATGAAAAAGGGTACACAGATGAATATTTTACAATAACAGAATGCATTCCGCGGGTACCTCCTGTATATAGAATAAAAGATTACGATGGTGATGTGATAGTTGGGACCTTTTATGAACAGGAACTACTGAAAATAATCGTGGCTAAGGATAAAACTTTTAAAGTGGAAACAATTCTGGATGAGAAAGTACAGAAAGGAAAGAAAATGAGTCTTGTGAAATGGCTTGGTTGGCCTGAGAAATTCAACAGCTGGATACCATTGGAACAAGTCCTTGACCTAGAAACTGGATAAAACTCCAGGATTTGCAGGATCACGTCATTTACATTGACTGCGATTAGCATGGGTGACTGTGGTTTCTACATAACGCTGCCCAGTAACTCGTTGAGACATGTCTATCCAAACAATTCGAGTTCGAGCTATACCACAAAATTTGCCAAAGGTATAGATTTGAAAGATGATTGGGAAGTATCTTTGATAGAATTCCAATACCCCCATACGTGGAAGACTTTTACATGGGGTGAAAATGCATTTGAACTACATGACTCGAAACACGACAAAACTTGGAAGTATGAACTCAACACCGGTTATTACAACGGCATAGGAAAACTAGTGGCAGAGATCAACATTTATATAAAACCACATGGTGTATGGGTGGGGTATGATGAATTTAAAAATAGAATGTTTCTAAGAGGCGAGGCCCATTTTAGTTTGAAATTCAGTGCAAAACTGGAACAGATATTAGGCTTCAAAACAGGCGAGTGGTGGTATGCCCCCTGGTACGGATCATTCCCCACAGATATTCTGGCAGGGTTTAACACCCTATACACTATCTACACAGATATAATTGATTATCAACGAGTTGGTGACAGTCACGTCCCGCTGTTGAGAACTGTACATATTGCAGGGAAAAAGAACGAAGTTGTCACAGTGACATATGACAAGCCACACTACGTACCTCTTAGTAAGAGTCAGTTTGATGAGATCTGTATTGAAGTAAAATCTGATCAGAATCAGCTGGTGGGAAAGGTGATTGCAAAATTACACTTCAGACCCGTCAAACAATCTTTTAGACTATAAGATGCAGCCTCAGAAACTCTATGATGATCCTCAAAGGTATGTTGAATACTACACAACTCAGGCCGGTAACGGTTTACCAGGGTATCATGGTAGCGCTGCAACGTATGGGGCGGGTCTAGGGGGCCTTTTCCGAGGGCTTTTCTGGATGGCAATACCTCTGTTGAAGCGTGGGTTCTCAATAGCAAAACCACATCTGAAAAATGCAGCGAGGAATATAGTTGGCGATGTTGTCAGCAGTGTTATGTCACGACAAACAAAACAGCAGGACGGTTCTGGATTGATGGTTATGACTAGAGGTGTTAGAAAGAGACCACCTGGTAGGAGGAGCCTCCCAAAAAGTAAAAAACGCAAGAATGAGACAAAAACAAGAGCCACGGTTAAAAGAAGGCATACTCAAAAGGGAACACCGCAAAGTTGATTAAAAACATATTTTAGGAAGATGGCACTCCTACACCGTATGTCAGCTGAATGTATGAAAACAGAGTTGGATTTATTCACAGTTCCTTTCACACAGACATCTATTGAGAAAAATACATACTTTGAAATCCCGACCCTATCAGCAATATCAGACGCAGCCACTCTGGAGTTCTTTATTGCAGGAATTGGCGAAGACTACGTTGATATAAACAATACTTTGTTGTACCTACAGTATCTCACAAAAGTGAGTACACCCCTCACATTTTTGTAAATATTTGAGTATATCTTTTCATGTGACAACACTGAAGAAATGACACTTTGCTACAATGTAAAGTAGTGAGTGTACAGCTTGTATAACAGTGTAAATTTGCTGTCCCCTCAAAATAACACAACACACAGCCATTTATGTCTAAACCGCTGGCAACAAAAGTGAGTACACCCCTAAGTGAAAATGTCCAAATTGGGCCCAAAGTGTCAATATTTTGTGTGGCCACCATCATTTTCCAGCACTGCCTTAACCCTCTTGGGCATGGAGTTCACCAGAGCTTCACAGGTTGTCACTGGAGACCTCTTCCACTCCTCCATGACGACATCATGGAGCTGGTGGATGTTAGAGACCTTGCGCTCCTCCACCTTCCATTTGAGGATGCCCCACAGATGCTCAATAGGGTTTAGGTCTGGAGACATGCTTGGCCAGTCCATCACCTTTACACTCAGCTTCTTTAGCAAGGCAGTGGTTATCTTGGAGGTGTGTTTGGGGTCGTTATCATGTTGGGATACTGGCCTGCGGCCCAGTCTCCGAAGGGAGGGGATCATGCTCTGCTTCAGTATGTTACAGTACATGTTGGCATTCATGGTTCCCTCAATGAACTGTAGCTCCCCAGTGCCGGCAGCACTCATGCAGCCCCACACCATGACATTCCCACCACCATGCTTGACTGTAGGCAAGACACACTTGTCTTTGTACTCCTCATCTAGTTGCCGCCACACGGTTGACACCATCTGAACCAAATAAGTTTATCTTAGTCTCATCAGAACACAGGACATGGTTCCAGTAATCCATGTCCTTAGTCTGCTTGTCTTCAGCAAACTGTTTGCGGGCTTTCTTGTGCATCATCTTTAGAAGAGGCTTCCTTCTGGGACGACAGCCATGCAGACCAATTTGATGCAGTGTGCGGCGTATGGTCTGAGCACTGACAGGCTGATCCCCCACCCCTTCAACCTCTGCAGCAATGCTGGCAGCACTCATACGTTCCCAAAGACAACCTCTGGATATGACGCTGAGCATGTGCACAACTTCTTTGGTTGACAGGCGAGGCCTGTTCTGAGTGGAACCTGTCCTGTTAAACCGCTGTATGGTCTTGGCCACCGTGCTGCAGCTCAGTTTCAAAGTCTTGGCAATCTTCTTATAGCCTAGGCCATCTTTATGTAGAGCAACAATAATTTTTTTCAGGTCCTCAGAGAGTTCTTTGCCATGAGGTGCCATGTTGAACTTCCTATGACAAGTATGAGTGTGAGAGCGATGACACCAAATTTAACACACCTGCTCCCCATTCACACCTGAGACCTTGTAACACAAAGTCACATGACACCGGGGAGGGAAAATGGCTAATTGGGCCCAATTTGGACATTTTCACTTAGGGGTGTACTTACTATTGTTGCCAGCGGTTTAGACATTAATGGCTGTGTTGTTGAGTTATTTTAAGGGGACAGCAAATTTACACTGTTATACAAGCTGTACACTCACTACTTTACATTGTAGCAAAGTGTCATTTCTTCAGTGTTGTCACATGAAAAGATATACTCAAATATTTACAAAAATGTGAGGGGTGTACTCACTTTTGTGAGATACTGTACGTGTAAAAGTCACTAAACCGGACAGAACTAATATTGATGCCGGAGCACGTGTTAGGGTTATCAACTACCCAATAGCCACCCTATTTTCACAAGTGGATGTCTCCTTGTGTGACCGTTTAATTAGCCAGAGTAGCAACACATTCTGAATTATGGATGTGATATATTAAAGACAGTTTTCAGCTGGTTTATTTTACAAGGACGCTGCAGGTCACATGGATGTTACAGACCCTGCAGGAGAGAACGATGGACTCACGAAAAGGTTTGCCTATTCAGCGGATAGTACAACATTTGAAATGATCGGCCCTGTTCATAGTGATATCTTCTTTCAAGAGAAACTCATGTTAAACGGCGGTGACATAAAGGTTAGGATGGTCCGCGGTAAAGACGAGTTCTGTCTTATGGGGGCAGGGGATGTGCGTTATCGTTTGCATATATTATCTGTGTCACTATTTGTCAAGAAAGTGACTATCACCAGCTGTGAAACTTGGACACGCTCAAGCGCTACTCTCAACCACTGCCAAGTATCCAATTGAACAAGTGTGTATGAAGACATTTAGTTTACTGGCAGGGGGGGGGTCGTGTTTGCAACCAGGAAAACCTATTTTTAGGACCCCTGCCAAAATGTATTGTCGTTGGATTGGTGGACAATGACAGTTTTACAGGAAGTTACACACAAAAATCCATTTAATTTCAAACATAATTTGGAGTTTATGGCTATGTATGTAGACGGTCAGCAATTTCCTAGCAAACCGTTCCAACCAGATTACACAATGGGGTCAGCAGTGTGTGAATTTTACCTATTTGGCCTTAGCTTCAGGAAAACACCTAAAGGACCAAGCCTTGGATATTGACAGGTCTGACTTCTTACACGGCTATGCCCTTTATGCATTCAACTGCACACCAGATGAGGAATGTGGTCAGCACCCATCCCTGATCAAGTCAGGGAATGTATGACTTGAGATGAGGTTCAGACAACCGCTGCCCAACACAACGGCATGGAAATGAACACTGCAGAGTTGACCGGTGTTCTGAAACAATTTTCATCTAGGACTCATTTCTATTGTGTGCTGGCATGTGACCAACTACCTAGTGGACCAGTCTGAGATGTTGCATCAATGATGATTGTTAATACACATCCGAGTAATCATCCTGGGGAGCATTGGCTGGCATTTACATCACAGACGATAGCGCTGGAAGGATTTATGACAGTTTTGGAAAAACCCCAGATTTTACGTATTTTCCCTTGTCAATCAGTGCATTTCTGCAAACCTGTAAGAATGTGGAATACAGAACCCAGAAGTCCAGGACATGATTTCAACCACTTGTGCACAACATTTTGTGTTCTTTATCTAATGACAAAAGGTCTGAGTTATAAAAATGCTGTCTTTTTATAATGATGATTTACGAAAAATGATGTGCCTCAAATTTCTATCTAAGATGTACCAGAGTAAGTGCGATAAGCAAATGTTTAATTGCATACAACATGCTCAATCTTGTGAATCATTAAATTTGTGTCATGGTTGTTGAAGAAATAGACGTGTAAAAGTAAATCATGTGAATGTTTGCTTTATTATTCAAAAATAAAACCAATCGTAAAACCACTTCAATGTTTACATAGTATTTTTCATACAACAATTATTCAAAGCAAAAACATACACTGATAATGAAAAACAAATGATAAAAAAAAAATGAAAACATTAAAATGGAAGACATTGTGTGGGGTCTGTAGTAGGGGATACAAAGAAAGCTTTGGTTGGTTGATAATCAGTTGCAAGGGGAGTGTTACTGGAAGTAGGTGCCAGGGGTGTGGCTAAATGATCCATTGTGTCACCAGACGTTTGTTTATACAAATTGATTTTACGCCTTACAAGCTCATTTGGAATAATTGTAAAAGGCATGTTGAGACATGCCATGGCCTCTAAAAACACTCCACCCCAAAGGTCTTCTAGCGTCAGCAATTGGTTGCTGTCACATTTTTAACCAGATCTAATAGTTGCAAACCCTTGATTATCCGTCCTTTGAAAATGAATTCACCATTTGAAGTCCATGAAGTCAAATCTTTAGACCTGTGCATTCTATTAAGAATATATTCAACATTCTTCCTACTCCTTGCAGGCACGTTATCCAAAATTTCATCAACAAGGTTAACATTTCAGTCAACAGTTTGCTTAGTCTCAGTCATGTTTACTACATCAGCCCCAGTCTCAGACCCGGGTAGACTTAAAGTGAGTGTATTTGTGTCAAGCTCCCCCTGTCTAACAATAGTAAAAAATCTTTGTAAAATGGCAGAGTATCTTTTAGCTTTCTCATGTAAATCCATATCAGGTTTCAACAGTAAATTGCGAATCGATGAGTCTAAATAATTTTCAACAGATTGTCTTACATCGGTGCTAGTCGTTTTGGATTCTTGCAGTTTTTCTAACTGATGTTGTGGCACCAGAAACATTTTCTGAGCATGATCCATGTTGTTTAACCATGTCTCGATGCAATTAAACTGGTTAGGAACGGAACTGCTACGCTTAGCAGCGGTAGTAGAAAACCTCCAGAGTGGTTGATGGTTTTTCTTTTCTTTGCAATTGAAGTGTTCTTTCTAGACATGTATATAATGTTGGCTTTTTGTCTCTACTTTTCGGAGCTGCGATTCTGTTAAGGGTATATTTCCGTGCCTTCGATTAAGAGTTATTTCACAGAGTGATAGAATGAGGTCGGTGGAAGCTGATTCTAAAATAACTTTTCGTTGAGTCGCTGGTGCCTTAAATAGCATCTTCAAAAGAGGTAAATTTCTACAAATGCATTTAGACATGATCAAACTTTCTTAGCAACGTACACAACAGGCCAATCCCCGGAAAACAACCCTGTTCTCAGACGGTAGTCTTCTGGTGTTGAAGCTTTAAAGTCAATAAGTAAATAACCAAAAGGTGGATGTATTGCGTCTTTAAAACTCTCCATGAAGAACCGAAAAAGACCGGAGTACATCCGTCTGCCTAAAATACTAATCTGCTGATTGTCACTGGGGTTTTTAAACAAGATGAGGTCATTTGTGTTCAAGTTAATAGTTCTACTAGATTTCCCTTTAACAAACATGTTTTGGACAAGGTAAATTGCACTCAGGTTACGGTGGTGTGAAAATTGTGTGAAAACTCTCCATCTCCAAACTCTCTGATGCACTTTTCATTAAATCGTCAATAATTAAAAGGTTGTTTTTCTGAATTGATAACAGATTGTCATCACACAGCGATGTTGGTAGACCTTCTATAAAAGTGATTTCTCTCAACTTCAACATTTCGTCATACAGCGGTTGCCAACATGAATAACCCCAGACGATATTCTGAATTTCTTTGGAGAAAACAACGTCAGCATTATCCAGCAACATCTTCACAAAATAATTTTTACCCGAATTACTGGGGCCGCTAATGACACAGCTGAATGGGTGTTTTAGTCGTGGGTCAAACCCGCTATCCATCCTAGAATGAGTTTTAGTACCTTTAAGGCCTTGTGCTGTAATCGGGGAGCAGTACACGCTTGTTGTACACAACTCTCAAAGGCTTAGACACTACTCTGTTTTTAATGTGAATGTTCTTTTATCTCTCACAGTTGTCTGCATTAGCAAGGACGTGATCATCATCAACACCTTCGCCTCGTACAAAGTTATCCACCAATCGTGTTAGCTTCTCCAAATTAACATTGGTTGTGTGGTATCTGAGCATTAATAATTACAATATGAATGTACGTTTCATTGGAAGTGAATGTGCCTAGATAATGAGAACAACAGAAACATCTCTGTTTAGATAATCTCTCTGTAGGTTGTGCTCTGATAACCACAGGAATGTTTACATTGACCATTTGGCATGGGGGTTACAGTCTTGGAAACCTGATTTTTGCTAGGTAAACGCCCTTCAATGTATATATCAGCTTGTAACCAGCATTACAGTGAGATGAGAAGAGATTGAACCTGTAACATCATGAGCTAATAGACTATCAAATGCTGCAATAAATAATTGAATTACTCTCTCCCTTGACAACCAGGTACGCGATTCATTATTTCAACCACTATACGAAACGGCCGATTTCTAACTGCATGGTGCCATGACCGGATGGACAAGTTTTAATGATTCTACTGAACTTCAATTGGTGAGCTAAGGGGCTCGTTTTGCAATCACGAGGAAGAAGTTGTTTTTCCCGGTTACTGGTTGCTGAGAACAACTGAACAGTGAGTCGTAAAACTACACCATATAACGAACTGTAAAGATTGCAAAAGCGTTTGGTAGTCGAAAACAAGACCTGGTTACTCCTTGACTGGGCCACGAATTACATTGTGTAAAATATCTCTAGGGGTGGATAAATTGGAGACAAGACCTGGTTAATCTCTGACTGGGCCATGAATAAAATCATGCAAAATATCTCTAGGGGTGGATAAATTGGAGAGAAGACCTGGTTAGTCCCTGACTAGGCCATGAATAAAATCGTGCAAAAATGTCCAGAGGTGGATAAATTGGAGAAATGCTAAACTTTATTTCGTTAACAATGCTAATTGTTTTAGGCGATTATACAGTGACTTGTACAAGTAAAATATAATGCCGTCCAGTTGTACAAATACGACGGTGAGAGGACTGCAGCCTCTGGCATGACGCGTTCATATTTAAATATCATGGCGCGAATAGGACACCATCAAGAACGAAAAGGATCATTAACATTGATGCCTGGAGTCGAAATGGACAGAAAGAAAAAGAATGTTTTCCGGCTAAACAAGAAGGATTCAGAGGAAGTTGTATATGGATAGATGGAGAGTGTGGTACACATGAAGAGAAAAGACAAAGGAAAGTTAAGATGGCCGAGAAAGGACAACAGTCGTAAGGCAGGAAAGGAGATAAAGGAGACAATCAAAATGGACAGAGATTCATTTCGTTTGACCACCTGGCCGTCCGACAGTAGTCACAAGATGGAGCCTCTGTTATGGGATCCTGGAATCATGGACGATACAAGGAACTGACGTGAGCTTTCATAATCATTGATTCAGAGTTCTTAAATGTATATTTCCTAAAATGTATCATACCTAACCATTAAATGAAGCTGGAACTTAACAAGGAAACCTGATCACTTTCCTTGGTACTTTGCCAGGTTTATTCAATCAAATATTGCATATTACATGTAGTTTGAAAAGCATGTTTTAATAGACATTCGAAATAGCCTGTTTTGTTCTGTCAGGCTTGACCATGTTTTAATAGATATTCAAGAAATAGCCTGTTTTGTTGTGCTTTGTCATGTTCACTATGTAATTTTGAATCAAACATATTTATCGCGTTGATGATAACGTTTAAAACCGTAAGGCCTTAAGGGGGGTCTCACGACAATGTGGGTAGGCTTTAACAGGCCCACCGCATGGTAACCATCTGTTGCGTGCTGAGCTGTTCGCTAGCACACGTGGGTACATCTAACCCTAGTGATAAATTAGAAATTGGTACAATGATGCTTTTCTAATCTGGTAAAATAGTCTCATGGTTTTCTTACAAAAGGCTAAAATATTAATTTTTCTCTCTCCTTGTATACTGTATAAGTGGTAGAATGAAGAATCCACATGGTGATAGTCTTTAACGTTAAGGAGACACGCTGTGTCCCATGAGGACTGAATTTGAAACCAAAATAGTCATAGCCTATGAAGAGGGTTAAACAGCCAAAGCGAGTTTATTCCCCACAAAATTAGATGACCTACTCCGAGTTCCTCACGGATTACTGAGCTTCTCACCCTCTCTAAGGGAGACGCCAGCCACTCTTCTGAGAAAACCCATTTCAGCCGCTTGTACTCGCGATCTAGTTCTTTCGGTCATGACCCAGCCTTCATGACCATAGGTGAGGGTAGGAACGAAAATTGACCGGTATATCGAGAGCTTTGCCTTCCGGCTCAGCTCTCTTTTCGTCACAATGGTGCGGTAAAGTGAATGCAATACCGCCCCCGCTGCTCCGATTCTCCGGCCAATCTGCCGCTCCATTGTCCCCTCACTCGCGAACAAGACCCCGAGATACTTGAACTCCTTTGCTTAGGGTAACACCTCATTCCCTACCCGGAGGAGGCACTCCATCGGTTTCCTGCTGAGAACCATGGCCTCAGACTTAGAGGTGCTAATCCTCATCCCAACCGCTTCGCACTCGGCTGCAAACCGGTCCAGTGAGTGCTGAAGGTCACAGACCGATGACGCCATCAGGACCACATCATCCGCAAAAAGCAGCGATGAGATCCCCAGCCCACCGAACTGCAACCCCTCCCCACCCCGACTACACCTCGATATCCTGTCCATGAAAGTTACAAACAGGATTGGTGACAAAGTGCAGCCCTGGCGGAGGCCAACCCCCACCTGGAACAAGTCCGACTTACTACCGAGAACCCGAACACAGCTCTCACTTTGGACGTACAGGGATTGGATAGCCCTCAGAAGGGACCTCCTTATTGTACCTTGATTTTAGTGATGTCATACATCTATAAATGGGTGCAGAGTAGCCTATTACTAAGGGTTAAATTTAAGTGTTCAGGCAGGTCTCATCTGTGGTAATTTTACCAACACAAGCATATTCAGTTTTGGGATAATGAAATGTTAAGTCAAAGCTAAATATATTTTCCTCTCAATAGCTTTAATGTTGAAATGTACCATTTTGAATCCAACTGAAGTGAGAGTAGAGACCGAAAAGTCATCCCCCATTGCTGATGATAGAACAATCAAAATATGCATAAAATTTGTGATTTAGGGTTTGGCTGACCGCCACTATTTGGACTAAACATGTATCAAAGTTTGTGAATTCCCTAAATTTAGGAGGTTAATCAAGACAATGTTTGTGTTTGTCATGAGGTAATTTGGCCGTTGCCTGTAAAAATGCTACATTTGTATGCTGAAGCTGTACTACTACAATCGCCCTTGTGGTTGCGACAGGTAAACCACTGCACATGGGCTGGGGTTTTTCACTCCTACTATTTAGTTGTGCAGCTTATCCCCTAGGGGGCAAAACATTTTTTAGTCAGGCATGTGTCAAGAAACTACAGGATATTATAAATGCATAATAGCCAATTTCGCAGACCTGTGTGAAGGTACTGAGGTAAAGTCAAATTTGAGAGCTGTTTAGCTATGTTAGACAAATTTGTTAATAGGTTATTTGGTTTAAAATTCCTTCGCACAAGCGACCGTGTTGCACATTGTTGTCTTTGATGTGTTAGTGAATGTTTGTTTTATTCACATTTTCACTTTGTTTTGATTAAAATACAGGATGCAACTCCTTTTCGAATGGATTCTAGATCCATCCCTACTGCCAATTCTCTATTTTTCATGTCCGTCCTGAAAAGATGGCCAGTGGTCAGATCACTTGGCTTCACACCATTTCTAGATGAATCATCGACAATGAGATAAGAGGAGAATCCACCTGAGTCCTGAAGGACTCCACATACTACGGGTCAAAGTACCACGGGCCAGTTGACTGGAAAGGTCACATGGTCCCAACACAGTGGAAGACACTGTTGGGGTGCTAATCTTGAATTAGTGAAGTGTTGGAAACTCACCATTGCATTACACACCTACATTGACTTGTTAGGACAACCAGGCAATTTGCCGGGTCCACATCACACTGATTGCAATAACTGATATTGGAACATTACAGCACTGATTCAAGACAAAGAAAACTGAAGACAAGAACTAAAGGACACTTGATTGGAAACTAACTTCTTTCTTTACAATCTAAGATTTTCGTAAATGAACTGATATGATGATTTCATATGTATGAAGGTCTGTTTCTCGCAAGACAGGTGGGAAACTCAGTGCAATGAAAATCCCAATATTGGACTTTGACGTATTTGTGATGATGCTTAATGATCTACATTATGACAGCTATTATGGTATGTTTGGATAGTGAATTGTCCCCTATTAAAGGTAGAAGTTTTCCCTAAGGTAGAATCTTTCACAGGTACAACAGGATATGCACAAGTCTTTTGTATGATATTGTAGCATGGATCATGATATGGATGAGGGGGGTTTTTGATTGGTCAGTGGACTTTGGGGGAAATGTTTTAATCATGATGTCATGTTGAGTCTGATTTTCTGCTGAACACTTAACACTGATAGTAACCTGTTGATGTCAATATGTTTCTCAACCCTTATAATTTGAGGTGGGGGATGATTTGATGACTGTCATTCATTGAGTTATGTGTCGGAGTGTGGTGTGTCAATTGTGTCTTTTCTACATCCATTTTCATGAGGAACAATAAGACCTCATTGGGCAGATACTCCTTTTTGTTGTTTTGTCTTAGTCATTTGTAACTTAAGTGTATAGGCCTTTTCTTTTCATTTGGAATTGAATTTTACTTCTAATGTTTTATCAAACATGTAATGTTTTTCTTTAAATGTTTGATGGGGGGAGTGTGGAATCTGAGCATTAATAATTACAATGTGAATGTACGTTTCATTGGAAGTGAATGTGCCTAGATAAAGAGAACAACAGAAACATCTCTGTTTAGATTATCTCTCTGTAGGTTGCGCTCTGATAACCACAGGAATGTTTACACTGACCATTTGGCATGGGGGTTACTGTCTGTATATAACAACTTGTAACCAGCATTACAGTGAGAAGAGAAGAGATTGAGCCTGTAACATCATGAGCTAATAGACTATCAAATGCTGCAATAAATAATTGAATTACTTTCTCCCTTGACAACTGGGTACGCGATTTATCATTTCAACCACTATACGAAACGGACGATTTCTAACAGCTGTGTTGTAGCTGTTGAGAGTAATGCCTTCTTGCTTTGAGACAGGTCAATCCTTTAACAGTTTTGTACCGTATGTCTTTGGGCCACCGCTAACAAACTGTGCGATGCTGTCACCATCTGGTAACTCATCTGTCAAGTCACCCAAGAATAGGTGTAGAGGGGGCACCCAATCCCCGTGGCGTGTGACAAAGATCACTGAATCAGTGTCTGTGTAGAGTACACGTCTATCCAACTTCTCCAAGAGTGAACACAACTCGAGGCTAGCATGAGCTGTTGTGAAGGCTGCAATAAAAATGTTGCTGTTACGTGGTTTGATTGGTGTCTGTTTTGTGTAACGCCACCGTACCATCGCAACTGTGTCTGAGATGAAAGAGAAATGACCAACTTCTATTTCACTGGAAAAAATGTAGTGGCTAAACTCCTCCAGATCTGTAATTAACATTGTGTTCATAAGGTTAGTCCGCTCACCCATCTTACCCCAAAGACTATTCATAGCCAATTTAGCCAAAGATCGCCTAGCACTGTTTACAACAATGGTTTCCTTGTCAAGCTGCACACCGTCCTTTTCATGATATTCACGGATATACTGTTCTTTAGAATCATCGTCAACCACTGATGGTGGGAAGCCGCTAGCTTCCTGCTTGTGCTTCAGGGATGTTCTCATGTAATCTTTAAAACGATTATCTGATGTCCTGGTGAAATCCCAGACTTCGAATATTTTCACTATGCGAACCTTTTTCAACAGCCTTAACCAGCTCAATAGAAGCCCAGGTACCAGTTAAAGCTCTTTCTGAATCAGTATGTGAACAATCAGTTACATGGTTTTCAGGCTCTGCACATAATCTACATAAAGGAAAAAACAGCTTACCACAGACCCTGCGCAGTAAAACGGGGTGGTAAAGGCCTTTCGGCGGACACACAGTAGCCCTAACAATACCAAAGTAGGTGTCTAGTGGTTTGAAATCTCGAAAGATCATGTTTGGATGCCCAATCGGATAAGTCTTTGGGTAAAGACAGTATAACGGGTAAAGACTACATACATCGTTATATTGAATAGTCTCCCCTTCTTGAGCCGTAAATTTCAAATGAATTGCATTGGTACGACCACCGAAAAGAGCATCCCGTGGGTCAAGGCGCTCTGGAGCATCAAAGGACCGAAAAGAGCATCCCGAGGTTCAAGGCGCTCTGGAGCATCAAAGGTCCTCAGGAAAGCTTGGACATCTGCGGATGTGTTTTTAAGCTGATTCCACTCACACCGCCATATGTATTGAACATGTACGTTGTGTCCTTTTAAAGCTTCAAGCTTTACCAGCCATTGTTGGTGCATCAACCCATACTGAATCTTTGTCACCGGGTTGGTGCTTGTTGAACAATGACACTTGGGTGACCGTGCCAGAAACAGCCTAGAAATTCATAGGCTGTGCACACCATTGCGTTCGGCGTATCCATCAACATAGTATGCCCCGATTTACATTTCACCCCTGTTCAGGGCGTGCTGTATCGATATATTCTCATCAGAGACCACATATTCAAGTCATTGTATCACGCTGTTTGAGAATGTCTTCTGACAACGATTGTAGTTGAATGAGGGGACCAATGCAATTGTGTCCTTGGTGAGGAATCTATTGCAAAAGACTTTCATGCAAGCCGAAGCAATCGTAATTGACTCACACCGTAGTAATGTGGTTCCAGATGGGGGCCAACATAGTTCTCATTCTCCTTGATGTTAAACTTGTAAGGAAAGTAGCCATTTTTTGAATCCTTAAAACCCATAGCACGTGGCAAAGCCACCAGCTTCATCAGTAGGAAGCAATGACTATCAAGGTATCTCTGATTGAATGTGCTGTCTGTAAAAATCATGAGCTTGCTACCATTAGCAATAAGTGTCATTCCATTACCATAGTTAGCAAGGTACTGCATCTAGATGTAACCATCGAAACCAGACACCATCATACTCAGCAGTGTGCTCAGAAACTTGCTGTGCATTGTGGGATTGTTGACGTGCTGTACGCTGCTTGCTGTTACCTGGCTACCTGCCAAACTTTTTCGAATTTACTCTATATAAACTAATTGGTTAAATTCTACTTTAAGAGTTTAGCAACGCAATATTTTTATCTGTTGACTTTTTACCCAACTTTTCTACACCGGGACTCTATTTGGACATAATCAACGGAACTACTCACCCCTTTTAATTGTACCTAGAATTTCTAAACAAACAGCCGGAGGCAGGGCCTTCTCTCATAGAGCTCCACTACTGTGGAATGATTGCCAATTAAGGTTAGAAATGCAAACTCAGCGCAAACTTTCAAGTGTCTACTAAAGACTCATCTCTACAGCATGGTCTATGATTAAGTGTAGTCTGGCCCAGGGGCGTGAAGGTGACCAGAAAGTCTTGATACTGTCCACCCTTGCTGTCTTGCCAGGTGGGCTCTCATCGCCACTGGGATGCCCTCCCTCCAATGCCATTCGGGGGCAGAGTCACTGGCTTGTTGTTGTCTCTCTGTTGCGCACTTGTGCAATTGGGCTGTACTCTGCTGGCAATACTCGGCCCTCTTTCAGGGTGGTTGCGGTTGGTGGGTGTCCCTTTGGTTGATGCTTGGCAATGTGGGTGGATTGATTTCCTGCCTGTTGGGCCCTGTCCGGGGCCTCCCCCAGAATAGGGCCACAGTGTCACTGGACCCCCCTGTCTCAGCCCCAAGGTCTTACGCTGCTATACTATTGTGCTGGGGAAGTAGGGTCAGTTCTCCTTCTCCACTATAAATCCCTGTAGATCTAAGGAATGCATTTTCTAAATTTCCCCTGTCTCCTGCCGTTTTAACCTAGGAGGACATGAGGTCTTGGCTCACAGCTGAGGAGTACCAGGCTTGAAAGACCCATTGCCGTCCCTGTCCAAAGCCCTCCTGGTTGTGTTGCAGATCAAGACGATACCTGACGATTTCAGCTGCCACTGTGCTGACACCTCCCCCCTCCCCCGTGTTGTCCCTGTCCCTGTCCATCTGGTCATGCTTCCGACCTGGACTAAGTTAAAATAGACTCTGGACTCAGCCCACAAGCATTTATTAATTATTACAATTTGTACTCTTAATATGTTCACCCGGCACAGCCAGAAGAGGACCACCACTCGGCGCCTGGGTCCTCTCTAGGTTTCTTCCTAAATTTCGGCCTCTTAGGGAGTTTTTCCTAGCCACTGTAATTCAACACTACTGTTGTGTGCTCCTTGGGGTTTAAGGCCGGGTGTTTTGTAAAAGCACTTTGTGACAACTGCTGATGTAAAAAGATGCTTCATAAATAAATTTGATTGATTGAAACCTTTTGAGTTGTGTGCTATAAAGGTGTAGTCAGTATATTTCGGTTGCCTAAACTTTTGGAAAAAAGCAGCAACACAACCATGTCCGACCGAACACATCTCTTAGCTTATTGTCTACACAAAATTTGCAGCGTGTATACCGTTCACAGGAATTGGCAATTGTCTCAAAATCATAAAATATGTAGCGCTCACTGGGGTCCTCGGGTTTAGAGGGTTTTATGAAACACTGATGATTCATTTCAACAGTCAGATCCACGTTACAATCAGGACACATGTTAGCCGTACACTTGTGCGCTTTATAGTTGGTAATACTAGCGTTGTAATGACAGCCACAATCGTCACTAGTATTTCTTCTGGTCACACCTGCTAACCCAACGACCCGCACCTTTGTGGAACTTCAAGCCTTTATGATGGCCATAACACAAGTCAGAATAACATATCCGCTTACAGTCCGGGCACTGCTTTGTGTTACGCGGTTGGGTATGACAATCTTCATAAAGACAGACACTACAGTTATGTTTACAGCCGTAATCACAGCGGGTGTTAAAACCTGTATAACACCACTCACAAACATATGACACACCCAGAAAACCCTTCAGATTCATGATACCATAGAAATGGTTATCGTGTAAGTACATAAAGACGGTTCTAGGGTGGGTGTCCTCGCTGTTTTGAAACTTGGTAAAATGACCATCCCGTGTTCGATGAAAGACAACAATTTTACACCCTGTCATTTCTTCAAACCGCACAATATCTGTGAATGTCACACAATCATCTAAGGCTAAACCAACTCCCACATGAAGCTCGCGACCACTAACCAGGGCCTCAGCATATGTGTACTGTGGATTCAACATACCCATCAAACAAACGGAAAAACATGTAGAATCATTATTCAACATCACATATAAATGCCTTCTTTTTTTATTGATAATCTGATCTATCAATAGTGTTTGAGCTTTACGCCGCGGGGCACCACCTTCACGGTTGTTGACCATTTGTACCACCAGCTCTAGTGATTCATCAATCATAATCTCGGCATTACTCTGCATAACACTTTCAAGTAAATTACCAAATGTGTGTTCATTATATTCATCTGCTCTCATGGTCACATGTATGGGGGAGATCAGAGATTCACCAATCAACTCAATCTGCAGGCGATCACCAGGCCCATGTACAAAGTCTAAAGCTCTAACAATCAAAGTATCCAAGCCTTCCATAATGAGTGCATATAATGTGCCAAAATCACCAACTTCACCAGTATTTTGGAAATGTATCAACTGTCGTAATTCAACGTTGTCAAACTCATTACGTTGTGTTACTCTAACATCGCTATCGTTGCAATGAGTTTGCATCAGAGAGCTAGGAGGAGAGTCAACTAGATCATGTGAAAAATGGGAGCTACTAATCTCGGTTAACAAACCTTGCATCTGTGGATTAATGTCTGTATCGCTGTGTAACAAAGTATTGGCCGGTTCATTTGTATTTTGGGGTGTGGTCTGTGGATTATCTGTAGATGCTGAAGATTGTTCCGTGTCTGGTCTATTGTTAGCATCTTTCGCCATTTCTCTAGCTTAACATGTAAATAATGATCCACTTACAGGTTAAAATATTATTCTAACTCAAACATACATTTACATACATCACAGTTTTGATGAGATGACTGTAGATATGTATTACCTTCAGCTTTCAAGCATTGTGTAATGGGGTAACTGTGTTCAAAAAAACTCTGACGCTGTGCAGCCACAAGGTGGGGCTCCATAACTGAAAGCCATTATGGTGATGTTGTCTCCATCATCACCGGGTCCTCACACTGTTGGTTGATATACAGAGTACAAAGATTCAGCTGTATGCATATTGTCGTAATGTTAATAACATTTTAGTACAACACTAAAAATGTCTGTAAATAATTAGACTTACACAAAAAGTATCTGTTCAGGATGTGTAAGATCAAAACCGTGCAGTCCTATCAACACCGCTGATGGTTACTTGGTCTGAAATAAAAACAAAGAGGGTTAACAGAAGACCAAGCATATACAGGTATTTAATAAAGCTGATTAATAATAATGTTAAGACTGTTTACCATGGTTTGAAGGCACAAAAATGTGTTTTCCAAACACGGCTTGGGTTTAATTCTGCTCAATCTAAACCAGATATATGAAACAGACAATATGAAAGACAGATAAAAGCGCATGGATTGCTCCATCGTATAATTGTTTTATACATTCTTAAAAAGTTCAAATGTGTCGTTTGATAGCATTTGTAATTGCAACACAATTCAAATCAATTATTTCAAATAAAATAACTTGTACTTACAATGTAAAAGGCATACTCCGCGCTGGAAACAACAACTGTCTTCTGTGGAAGCCGCAGATTTAAGATTGTCTTGACAACACAGCTGGGGCGCCTCCAACAGGTTACGCCTCTTAACTTTGTCACTTTGTAATACGTCATCGTTCTTCACGTTAGAACTATACCGGTTACAATGATTAAAATTGTGGATAAAGCTTAACTAGTTAGTTCAGATAGTTGTTGACGTTTGACTTCCAAATATATTGATACTTCCTGTCCGGTAGAAGCGCCGTTCTCGTTAGTTATCTTGGCTCAGCCGTGACATCACGTCATTAAATTTGATCTATTAACGACAAACTCACAAATACTACAGTTTGTCAACATCGTTACCTGTTAAAAAATCCTACCAAGGTGTAGAAAACAATCTTGCGTTAATGCTCATACATTTTAATAAGACGCGTTTACGAAAGTTTTGTTTACCTGAAATAACATATCTTGACCTGTCAACGAATCACCGTTGTTCATGCAAATTAAAAATCAACCTTCCGGGTAACTTTGTAACGTTTTGCCATATAATGCAACTCAAAAGTTAATGCTGACTTAAAAGCCCCATTTTGATTTCACAAATCATCATCGCTCATACATACACATGTACCAAAATCATCATTTTTATTTTTAACAATATTTTAAACCCAACCACGATACAATCAACCTAGTCATAATGTCTGGTCGACTCAGGCATTTGTTGTTTTTTCAGAAAAATAGCATTGCTCATGCTATGTGTGTCCACCATAGTGCTTTGGTGGACTTCAAACCTTGTAAGAAACGCGGGATGCTTATCAACCTGCATATACTACAGTTTGTACTAGTGATTATTTAGGGACCATTACAATGGGCAGATCTGATCTTAAGGGCCCATCTCATGTTAAAATAAAAAATGGGCAGAAACTCTCCAAAATCGTAGGTCCCGACCCTTTCTTTATATCTTACACAAAAAAGCCTTCACAAATGAAATTCTGTGCTTGTGGGAAACTCCATGCTACACACGCATTGTAAAACATGAAAGGTTAACACCCACTGGTTGTAGGACAGTCGAAAAGGAAGGTTTTGAGTGAGGAACAGAAGAGACCACTGCAGGAATTAAGAGACCACTGCAAATTGAAAGCTTCTGTTCCTCACTCAAAACTTTCCTTTTCAACTTTTTTGGAAAGGAAAGAAAAAGGTGCAGTGGTCTCTTAATTTTTTCCAGAGCTGTATATTGTTTGATAACGACCCAGTAGATGAACCATTGCTCTGGCTGGATGGTGATGTTGCGGAGCAGAAAGTGTATGCTAATAGGGACGATTTGTATGCTTATGACGCCAAATGGCGTTCAGCTCTGACGAATACTGGGGGTCTGAAAGGCCTGGCGGTTCTAGTGTTAAGGAGCCTGAGAAAAAAAATTGGATATTCAAACTTTATGACTCAATGCCAAACGCTATGTCAGGCGAAATGAAGGTATGGCTCATCACCTGGCCAATCCAATTCCTTCGGTGAAGCATGGTAGCAGGAGCATCATGTTTTGGGGATGCTTCTCAGTGGCAGGAATAGTGAGACTGGTCGATTGAGGGAAGAATGAATGCAGCAAAATATAGACAGGTCCTTGAATAAAATCTAATCTAGAGCACAGAGGACCTCAGATTGGAGTGAAGATTGATCTTTTAGCACAGCATCTTTTAACAACAACTGGGACAAGTCTGTGAATATTTGACTGTAATCAACTACGAATGAACTCCAATACACAATACAATGTGGAGAAAGTAAAAAGGTCGGAATGCTTTCCAAAGGCAGTGTATACACTAAAAAAATTGCAAAAGTATGGCACAATCAGCTTACCGTTGTCCTGTCCAAGAATGAGGCTGTACATACTCCTCAGCCCAAAAACATTGAGGAAATACCAAGAGGCTGAGCTCACCCTAGAAACAATCAAAACAAGTTAACAATACTATTAATCCCAACAAATGATGCAGCACCCTACTAAGGCCACTCCACTTTATTTAGAAAATGCCAGATTTCTATGGCAGGACGCATAATACACAATTGAAAAAACAAAACAAAAACAGGCCAGTAGTGTCTGAAATCACATGCATTAGGTAGAATCACTCACTCAAAACCTAGAGAATGTGTGCCATTATTCAAATTGGTGAAAAATATCAACATGCTCAGGATATTGCCACTGGGTTTTAAATATGTTGAGTCTTGACAGTTTGCAAAATTTGTACCAAATTTCACAATACAACCACCAAATTGTATTACAATACAAATATTATTGAGTTATTTTTATGCAGTTTTGTGTCAGGCCACATTTTATAGGTAGTACATTTGAAAGATATTGTGATGACAAAAATTGGATGAACTTGTACATCTAGGGCAGTTTAAAGGTCTAATTGAGGTCTTGTACGAGGATTTTTTTTAGATGCAAATGTAAAACTAGGTCTCAGTTGATCAACTGCTAAATCAAATGTAAACTAAACAGGAATAGATAAAACTTATCAAAAGATTTGAAATGGAACTGGGACAACCTCCAAACCAGATTTTCTCACCAATGAAACATTAATCTTCCTCCCAATACAGTTCTCTGATCCCAAAAGTAGAATGTTACAGGGTGAACTTGGTCTTGTAGACTTTACCCTTTAAGAGTTTCACATTGCACGTGTACAGAGAAAGCATTCCCATTTTGGTTTAGTCAAATAATAAATTGTTGGTCATCAAAGAGGAAAATGTGGGCATGCATGCACATACACTAGCGTTCAAAAGTTTGGGGTCACTTACAAATGTTTTTGTTTTCCATGAAAACATACACGAAATGAGTTGTAATACAACCCCGTTTCCAAAAACGTTGGGATGCATTTAAACCCTATATTCAATAGATAATAGTACAAAGACAAGATATCAAATGATGAATCTTGTTATGATATTAGGTACCATAGATGATGAGATCCCCAAACTCTTTGCAAGTTTACGTAGAGAAACGTTATTCTTAAATTGTTGCACTATTTGCCTGTGCAGTCTTTCACAGAGTGGTGAACCTCTCTCCATCTTCACTTCTGAAAGACTCATCCTCTCTGGCATGCTCTTTTTAAACCCAATCATGTTACTGACATGTTGCCAATTAACCTAATTATTTGTGAGATGTTCCACCAGGTTCTTTTTTTGTATTACACAACTTTTCCAGTCTTTTGTTGCCCCTGTCCCAGATTTTTTGGAACGTGTTACTGGCATCACATTCAAAGTAGTCATATATTTTTCAAGGAACAATAACATTTCTCAGATTCAACATTAATTTGTTGTCTTTGTACTATTTTCAATTAAATACAGGGATAAATAATTTGCACATCATTGCATTCTGTTTTAATTTGGATTTTTATGTTGCAGGAATGTCATGGTGCCGATTTTGGCCTTGCACCTGCATCCACTGAACTTCACCCAGTTAGGCTGGCGGAGCTGGAATCCCAACTTTAATCCCATCTGAAAGTCTTTCCGAGCCGATTTAACCATGAATATTAGGGCTGCTCTCACGGTCCTGATGAAAACAGATATTGACGCGGCTCTGGCCCCCTTTTCTGCAGCCCTGGATGAGGTACGGGCAGCTGCTGATGAACATGGTTGTCGTTTTGAAGGATTCGAGCACGACCTATCTGACTATAGCAACTGGATTGTAGTCCTGGAGCAGGCAGTAGTCCATTTGGAAAACAAAAACCAACAGTTAGCCGAGAAGACTGACAACCCTGAATGCCGTTCCAGACGTTGCAATCTCAGGGTGGTTGGCTTGCCAGTGGGTTCTGAGGGGGGCGACCTGGTTGGATTCTTAGCTGGTTTCTTTGCAGAGATCCTCCCCTCTATTTTCCAAACACCTCTGAAATTAGACCAGGCCCATCGCATCTTCCACTGGGTGGAGGTGACAGCTCTAAACCACATCTTCATAACCCGGTTCCACTTCTTCCGTGACAAGGAAGCTGTGTTGCTGTGGAAGGGGAGAGAGGAGCTTGTTTACCGCGGCAGGAAGGTGCTTGTATACCCAGACTTTAGCTCAAGTGTTGCCATAAAGAGGGCTAAAAACGTCTACTTCATCAGAACGGGGTGAATTTCTCTCTCCATTTCCCTGTGTGCCTCCATGTTTAAGATTCA
The DNA here is from genome assembly GCA_016801175.1 of Esox masquinongy. NCBI lineage: Eukaryota > Metazoa > Chordata > Actinopteri > Esociformes > Esocidae > Esox > Esox masquinongy. The sequence continues at coordinate 57,479 of JACXGI010001329.1, forward strand.
GGGCAGAAGACACAGTTTCACTCCCATGAGGACGCCCATCGATGGTATGACTGGCACATGGGTAACACATGCTGTACTTTTTATGTGCTTCGTGGCGGTCGGTTTGTTGTTGTACTGGCAGTACGATGGATGACGCAGCATTACGGTGCAATGGTCCATGATTGCAAACTGTATGAGTCCTTGTGAAGTTAGTGGACTTGTTTTCAACAAGGGCATGTTTTCATTTAGTTAGCAGACGGTACACAATGACATGTTTTCATTGTTAAAAAATGGCCCGTTTTACTTGCTTAAGAACTTCATAAAAATTGCATTTGGTTGGCTTTGGATGGCTTTACAGGGATTATTGCGATACACCCAGTGGGCGCTTTTATTTTGGAGGTATTTTTTTCTGCCGACATAATATTCTCCTGCGAGTTGTTTGGTAACGCTGTTGCTCCATTGTTACAGGATTGGAGTCTTCTGTGTGATGTTGTTGCTTACTTATTCATTTACTTATTTGGTTGTTTTTGGGGAGAGACTTTTGAAACACTCACCCTTTTTGTATCACCGCCAGTTCTGATGTATGGCGCCACCTAGTTTTACTCGCATTACTCAGTCTTGGTAACACATCCACCACAGGGTGGTCCTAAGACACGTTACGGTATCTGTGTTTTTCTATTTTGAATGCTCTATATAGCTGCTGATTCTCTTTTTGCCCTGCTCGTCTGCTATTCTATTAGAATGGTTATTGGAAACTTTGTCCTACATGTGATCATGTTTCTATTTCATATGCTTAAACTGTGTTTCTACCCTTCTTGTGTTAATAGAATGTAGGGTTCATATATTCACTGCTATTCCAACGGAGCTTCTACCAAGTTAGGGTATGAGTGAGATGTCTGTTCAGGTGCCCTGGAGCTATACTAAAATTTGCCTGCTGTCTCCATTCAATGCTGAAGGGAGGCTTGTGGCTGGGGTGGGGGAGGGGGTCTGTATATTTCTCGATTTATGTTTTCTTTTTTTGTTTGTATCCTTTCTTTGTCCGTTCTGTATGTTTTGCCTTAGGGTTTTTTTTTGCCTATCTTCATCTTAGATGGCTGACGATGCTAAAATGCTTGTCCATTTTCTGGAAAATTATTCCCCCCTTTATTTTTAATGGCTAACAATTCTAATGTTGGGGACGGCGGAGCAGGCGATACCCTGGGAAATTCATGTGTTGGAATGTCCAGGCTTTAAATAGCCCAAACAAGAGCTCCCAGGTTTTCTCCCATTTGGAAAAGCTTAAAGGAGATGTACTATTCTTACTGGAGACTCATTAACGCATTAAAGACCACCCGAGGCTACAGAATTCTAGGTCTAGTCAGGTTTTCTGTTCCCACTTCAATTCCAAGGCCAGAGGAGTTGCAATTCTGGTTAGTAAGAGAATACATTTTTCAGCTACTAATGTTGTGTCGGGACAGTAATGGGAGGTATCTAATTGTAACAGGCACCATTTGGCACACCCCTGTAGTATTGGTCAATGTTTATGCTCCTTGTTTTGATTATGTGAATTTTGCCAATGGGTTGTTTGGGAAAATCCCCTCGCTGAATACTCACTGACTGATATTTGCAGGAGACCTGAACTGCATTATTGATCTGACTATGGACCGCTCCAACCCCAGAACTGTGTCCCCCAATAGCATGTCCTTTTCAGACTTTGACTCAGAATGGGTGTACTGATCCATGGAGGTTTCAGAATCCACGGGCTTGTGAGTATTTTATCTTTTCCCATGTACATTACTCTTTCTCCCGTATTGACTTTTTTGTTGATCACTCGCTTCTACTGAATGTAACGTCCTCTGAATATTTGCCAATTGTTATATTAGATCATGGCCCCCTTACTCTTGACATAGTTCTTTCAATTCATCCCTGTACCCCTCCATGCTGGAGATTCAATTCCCTTCTTTTATATGATGCAGACATCTGTGGCTTTATCAATTCCTCCATTCTAATCAGACAGGCTCAATCTCCCCTTCACTCCTATGGGAGACACTTAAGCTTGTCTTAGAGGTGAGATTCTCTCTTACTCTTCTCATCTGAATAAAACCCAGAAAGCTAAATTAGAGGACCTTGCAAAAGCTATTCTGGATCTGGACCGCCAATATGCTCATTCACCAGCTCCAGAACTATATAAACGCCTGAACTTGCAGTCTGAATTTAACCCTTTATCCACCAAGGATGCAGAAAGGTTACTGTTGCATTCGCAGGCTACATACTATGAGCATGGTGACAGGGCGAGACATTTGTTGGCGCACCAGTTAAATCGACGTGCTGCTAATCGTCTGATTCCACAAATTAAAGACTCTTCAAATAGCTTAATTTTTTATCCTAAGGGGATTAATGACACCTTCACATCTTTCTATTCCTCACTTTACACATCTGAGTTCCCATCAGACACCACCAATATGACTCCGTTTTTGGATTCTTTGGAGACTCCCACAGTTCTGGCTGATGCTGCAGAGGGCCTTGACTCCCCCTGAGCCTTGAAGAGGTGGTTGAGGCTATCAAATCTATGCAAAGCAGCAAATCTCCAGGTCCAGACAGATTTCCAACTGGGTTCTTTAAGAAATTTCACATCCAGCTGGCCCCTTTACTATTATCAATGTTTAATGAGTCACTGGATCTTGGTGTGTTGCCTCCGACCTTAACACAAGCATCAACTTCTTAAGAAGGGGAAGGACCCCACCTCCTGTTCTTCATTCAGGTCTTTTAGCTTCCTTAATGTTGATGTGAAAGTGCTTGCGAAGTTGATTGTGAGGCGTCTTGAAGTGGTCTTCAAGGCGTCTTGAAGTGGGCAAAGTCTACAAGAGTGGAGGTACAGACCGGCTTTATCAAGGGTAGATATTTATTTTTCAATATTCGGACTTGTTCACACTATTTATTCCAAACCGTTCTCAAACTTCCCTAAGTTTGTGGTCTCCTGGATGCAGAGAAGGCCTTCGATAGAATTGAATGGAAGTACCTATTTGCTGTGCTTCGAAAATTTGGATTTGGGGACAAATTTAGCGTGTTGGTCCGGCTTCTGTATGCATCCCCAAGGGCTAGTGTATGTACCAATGACACTCGCTCTGACTATTTTGCCCTGGGACGTGGGACCAGGCAGGGTTGCCAGTCTTCGCCATTGAGCCCCTTTCGGTAGGGTTGCAGGCCTCTGAATCTTTCCAGGGTGTATTGCGGGTGGGTGTTGAGCATAGGTTATCATTGTATGCTGATGACCTGCTGCTCTGTGCACGTAACCCCGCAACCTCCTTACCCTCCATTCTCTCCGCAGCGTTGCAGCTTCAGCAGATAGACTTTCCCTTTCAGCTTAAACACTCTGGCTTCAAGTACCTTGAAGTGAATGTGACTCGCTCCTTATCTGCCATCTTCTCTGCCAACTTTGCCCCCCTTCTCACTCAGATGAAGGCTGATTTTCAGAGGTGGGGTCATTTACCTCTGTCACTAATGGGAAAGATTAGTGCTGTTAAAATGAATAGTTTGCCCAAATTTCTCTACCTTTTTCAGTCTGTCACGTTGTTCTTGCCCAAGATGTTTTTAAGTCAATTAATCAGGCTGTTACTTCATTCATTTGGGGGGGGGGGTACCCAGAGTCTGTAGGTCTTTTCTTCAAGTTCAGTGGAGGGCTAGCACTTGCCAATTTATTACTATTGGGCAGACATCTTTCAGAAGCTCCAATTCTGATTGCATTCTCTAAGTACTCCTCGGTGCCACCTAGAGATACTATCATGCACCTCTACATCTTTAAAGGCTTTACTTTGCTCTGCTCTCCCAATTTTCCCCTCTCGCTACACTGATAATCCTGTAGTACAGTCCACACAACAGATCTGATACCAGTTCCGGCGCCATTTTAATTCTCTTCTGCATCTGCTATGGGCCCTACTGACAAAAAACACATACCCCCCCTCCCTTATTGACAATGCCTTCTCTCTCTGGGCAAGGACAGGTATTAAGACCTTCCATGACCTTTATGGCAATGGTATCTTCTCTAGCCTCCCTAATCTGGCCTCTAAACACTCCTTGCCTCCATCTCATTTTTCCCGCTACCTCCAGATAAGACATTTAGTTTTGTCCAAGTTCTCTGGCTTTCCTGTTTCACCTCCAAATCAGGCCTGGGACGCTCTACTGACACTTATGCCCAGACAGAAAACTGTAATCTCTCAGGTATATTCATGTATTATGGGTTTCGACAAACACTCTACCAACAAAACTAAATCTGCCTGGGAGCAGGAAATGGGTGTTGAATTCACAGAGGAGTGGTGGGGTGAGGCGATAGACAGGGTTAGCGCAACCACTTCCTGTGCCCGTCTCTGACTTATACAGTTTAAGGTGGTTCATAGGCTTCATTTCTAGTCCTGTGGGGGTGTGTGTGTGGGGGGAGGGGGGTGTTTGTTTGGAGTGTTGTTCTGTTTGGTGGGGGGGTGGAGCTATAGAAATAGAGTTCATTTTGTTGATCTGTTACGTCTGCATTATTGTTATTATCAATAAAAAATAAAATTAAAAAATAATAAGAAGAAATATTGTCAATGACAATGTTAAATACCAGAAAAGGAACCAGACAAGCCTAGTTCAGCCGGACCAAAATAAAAAGTGACGTTTTGCCTGCGCTAGAATCGAACCCGGGTCTTCCACATGAGAAGATGTGTCTTTAACCACTACGCCACGGAGCTATACATTTGCTGTGTGTCGGTATAGCATCTCGACATTAGATCATTTTGTCAGGCATTAACATTACGCCAAGTTTGAATATTTCGCTAGACACCATTAATTATTGTGTTAAACTGACTAACGTTTCTTATTAAATTTACCTCCACCACAAATAGCATCTATGAAATGCATGGCTTTTGCCACTGGCCATTTTAACAGCTGATTAGCCACTAATAGGCTTACTAGAATCTACAAATGTATTAATTGAAATAGTCATAAGAATTGAGCAATTGCTAATGAGACTGAGAATGAACTTTGCCAAAGCTATTTCATTTCATGGCACAACAACGTTCATTTTTCTTTTATTTGTGAATGACATTGATATAATAACTATCAATATCAACAGACTTTTTCGTCATGTGAAAAGACAAGAGAATCGTGGAAACCCCTAACCATTTACTGCCCAAGGGGTTGTGATCTAGCCTACAATACCCCAAAAAGCATGCACGGATTCGTACTTCGAAAATCCACCAGAAATAGTCGCAATATAACCGTAAACAGTTTTAGTCTAGGCCTACTATAATGTAGCTCCTGAAGGTTGTAACCAGTGAAGTTTTTGTCTATCCTGACCCAAAAAGCATGCACAGATGCATACTTCAAAAATCCAAAAGAAATAGTCGTAATATAACTGTAAACAGTTTTATTTTAGGCTTACTATAACATAGCTACCGAAGGTTGTAGCCAGCGAAGTTTTATCTATCTGGAACAAATCCTAATGCATAACTTGATTTGACTGTGACAAGATTCGAATGTGGGACAACTTCTTTGGCGGTCCGCGTCTCTAACCACTACACTGTATAACAAGGAGTAGTCAGTCACTCACTCTGTAAGAGACATTTGCTCTTCTTGGCCGGCTCTGCTTACAAGGTCCGGCAAAAATGATTTTTTGTTGAAATAGTAACTGTGTCCTTCAAACATTGCCTTCATCAAAGAATCCTACATTTGCAGCAATTACAGCCTTGTAGACCTTTGGCATTCTAGTTGTCAATTTGTTGAGGTAATCTGAAGAGATTTTATCCCATGCTTCCTGCAGCACGTCCTAGAAGTTGGATTGGCTTGATGGGCACTTTTTACATACCATACGGTCAAGCTGCTCCCACAACAGCTCATTAGGGTTGTGATCTGGTGACTGTGCTGGCCTCTCCATTATAGACAGAATACCAGACTGCTTCTTCCCTAAATAGTTCTTGCATAGTTTGGGGCTGTGCTTTGGGTCATTGTCCTGTTGTAAGAGGAAGTCTACTCCAATCAAGCGTTGTCCACAGGATATGTTCTTTGTGATCCGAACACCTCAAACTTAGATTTGTCTGTCCATAACACTTTTTTCCAATCTTCCTCTTTGGCCTTCTTTTGCCCATCTTAATATTTTCTTTTCATTGGCCAGTCTTTTTCTTTGCAACTCTGGATAGAAGGCCAGCATCCCGGAGTCGCCTCTTCACTGTTGATGTGGATACTGGCATTTTGTGGGTACTATTTACCTGCAAAACTATTTAACTAGACACTAATGTATTTGTCCTGTTGCTTAATTATACATCGGGGCCTCCCGCTCTTTCTATTATGGTTCAAGCCTGTTTGTGCTGTTCTGTGAAGGGAGTAATACACAGTGTTGTATGAGATCTTCAATTTCTTGGCAATTTCTCACATGGAATAGCCTTCATTTCTCAAAACGAGTGGACTGACGACTTTCAGAAGGAAGTTATTTGTTTCTGGCCATTTTGAGCCTGTAATCAAACCCAAAATTGCTGATGCTCCAAATACTCAAGTAGTCTAAAGGAGGCCAGTTTTATTGCTTTTTTTATCTGCACAACTGTTTTCAGCTGTGCTAACATAATTGCAAAAGGGTATTCTAATGATCAATTAGCCTTATAAAATAACAATATTGGATTAGCAAACACAATGTGTCATTGGAACACAGGACTGATGGTTGCTGATGATGGGCCTCTGTAGGCCTATGTAGATATTCCATTTAAAATCAGCTGTTTCCAACTACAATACATTTTTACAACATAAACAATGTCTACACTGTATTTTTGATCAGTTTTATTTTATCTTTTTGATATTATTATTTCTTTTGAAAGCAAGGACATTTCTAAGTGACCTCAAACTTTTGAATAGTAGTCTAAGTACCAGGAAAGGTTTGTAGTACCCTCCCTGATTTCACTGTGGGTGTCAATACTGAATCACCTTATCTTATCAATATTACCTTGACACATTTTAATGTGTTTCTATTTGACCTTTGCTGATGCAATTAGAAGGCTGGTATAAATACAACAACTGTGAATGGATGTAATACTGTACCAGGATGCATCAAGAGATAACAGTTCAATTCCACGCTGGAGCATTGGTTTGAATCTCAGTGTCAAAGGAAATGGAACCTTAGCTGTGGAAAAACAATGTTACATATTTAACAGTATTAAACAACCATCCAAAACTACAGTAAGTGGGTTTTGTGTAATTACATTATGCAGAGTCTGTAAAACGGATATTATGTGGGCATTATTTTTTTTGAAATGTGGGGAAATGTGAAATGTGGGGAAAAACCTATAAAAGTTTTGTCCCATTGCAGGAAATAATAGCAAGCAAGCAAGTTTATTTACAGTTGTGCTCATAAGTTTGCAGAAATTGTGAAAATGTAGCATTGATTTTGAAAATATGACTGATCATGCAAAAAAACTGTCTTTTATTTAAGGATAGTGATCACATGAAGCCATTTATTATCACATAGTTGTTTGGCTCCTTTTTAAATCATAATGATTACAGAAATCACCCAAATGGCCCTGATTAAAAGTTTACATACCCTTGAATGTTTGGCCTTGTTACAGACACACAAGGTGACACACAGGTGAAAATGGCATTTAAAGGTGAATTTCCCACACCTGTGGCTTTTTAAATTGCAATTAGTGTCTGTGTATAAATAGTCAATGAGTTTGTTAGCTCTCACGTGGATGCACTGAGCAGACTAGACACTGAGCCATGAGGAGCAGAAAAGAACAGTTAAAAGACCTGCGTAACAAGGTAATGGAACTTTATAAAAATGGAAAATGATATAAAAAGATATCCAAAGCCTTGCAAATGCCAGTTAGTACTGTTCAATCACTTATTAAGAAGTGGGAAATTCGGGGATCTCTTGATTCCAAGCCAAGATCAGGTAGACCAAGAAAAATTTCAGCCAAAACTGCCAGAAGAATTGTTCGGGATGCAAAGAAAAGCCCACAGGTAACCTCAGGAGAAATACAGGCTGCTCTGGAAAAAGACGGTGTGGTTGTTTCAAGGAGCACAATACGACGATACTTGAACAAAATTGAGCTGCATGGTCAAGTTGCCAGAAAGAAGCCTTTACAGCGCCAATGCCACAAAAAAGCCTGGTTACAATAAGCCCAACAACACCTTGACACGCCTCACAGCATCTGGCACACTAATTTGGAGTGATGAGACCAAAATAAAGCTTTATGGTCACAACCATAAGCGTTATGTTTGGAGAGGGGTCAACAAGGCCTACAGTGAATAGAATACCATCCCCACTGTAAAGCATGTTGATGGCTCACTGATGTTTTGGGGGTGTGTGAGCTCTAAAGCACGAGGAATCTTGTGAAAATTGATGGCAAGATGAATGCAGCATGTTATCAGAAAATACTGGCAGACAATTTGCATTCTTCTACACGAAAGCTGCGCATGAGACGCTCTTGGCCTTTCCAGCACGACAATGACCCTAAGCACAAGGCCAAGTTGACCCTCCAGTGGTTACAGCAGAAAACGGTGAAGGTTCTGGAGTGGCCATCACAGTCTCCTGACCTTAATATCATTGAGCCACTCTGGGGAGATCTCAAACCTGCGGTTCGTGCAAGACAACCAAAGACTTTGCATGAGCTGGAGGCATTTTGCCAAGACGAATGGCCAGCTATACCACCTGCAAGAATTCGGGGTCTCATAGACAACTATTACAAAATACTGCACACTGTCATTGATGCTAAAGGAGGCAATACACATTATTAAGAACTAAGGGTATGCAGACTTTTGAACAGGGGTGAGTCCATTTTTTTCTTTGCTGCCATGTTTTGTTTTATGATTGTGCCATTCTGTTATGACCTACAATTGAATGTGAATCCCATAAGAAATAAAAACCGTTTTTTGCCTGCTCACTCGTGTTTTCTTTACAAATGGTACATATATTACCAATTCTCCAAGGGTATGCAAACTTTTGAGCACAACTGTATATAGCACAATTCATACATAGAAGCTATTCAATGTGCTTTAAAGAAAATATATAAAAATACAACAGCATAAAAAAAATACTCAAATGAAAACATCAAAACAACATCAATAATAAAACAGAATAAGAAAATAGAAATAGAATAAAAATGGGATAAAAACATAGGAAACTATAAAAGCTGTAAGGCTAAACAGTGTGTTTTAAGTTTAATCGCTCAGTCATAGGCATGTAAAAAGAAAAGTGTTTTTAACCTGGATTTAAAAATTGATACGTTTGGGGCACGTCTAAGATCTTCTGGTAGTTTATTCCAGTTTGGTGCCGCATAACTGCTAAATGCAGCTTGGCCATGTTTAGTTTGGACTCTGGGTTCTACTAGCTGACCTGAGTTCATGGATCAAAGAGCCCTGCTCGGTTTATATTCTTCAAACATATCAGAAATGTATTCGGGGCCTAAAGCATTCAGTGATTTATCAACTAAAAGCACCACTTTAAAATCTATTCTGTAACTGACTGGAAACCAGTGCAAAGATTTAAGAAACGGAGTGATGTGCTCTGTTCTCTTGGTCCTGGTTAACATTCTAGCAGCAGCATTCTGAATGAGCTGTAGCAGTTTTACAGTATTTTGTGGAGCCCAGTTAAGAGGCCATTACAGTAGTCAACCCTACTAGAGATAAAAGCATGGATGAGCTTCTCTTGGTCTTTTTGGGACACCAAGCCTTTGATACTCAAATTTGTTTTAAATGCAATTTGGAATGCTCACTTTTTAACCAGCATTTACAAGTGATGTATTTGGATTGGTCTGCGTTCAGACAGGGCGGTCTGAGCTAAAACAGATGCATTACAGGTTAACAGAACTCAGCACAAACAATGTTAATGTAAAGGCTATGCATGGGGAAAGATGCCAAGGGGGAAAAAATTATTTCCTCATTGCCTCCCATCAAAATAAGCCTACATATAGGTTATTATTTGAATGAATATTTCATTCATTAAGTAAAAGGTGCTTATATTGGGGATGTCAACGGCAATATGTTCATGTCATCATCAACAATCGACTGTATTACAGCTAAAATTAACTTTTACTACACCCATGATTTTTTTGTTAGCAATACTGCCAGCTGATATGACTGGCTTATTGCCATTAGCAACCACTTCTTATCAACCTGAAAATTCTAACTGACAGGAATTGAAAATAACTGAATATATCAAAATGAAACTTTAGTAATCAAATTTTGGAACTCTATTTGGACATAACAAACGGAGCTACTTTCAACATGAAGGAAAACTATCATCTTCAGGTAAAGATAGAGTTAAAGACAGAGTTAGAGACTTGGCTTCAGACGCAAATGTCAGGCAAGGATTATGTTAGTGTAGAAATGGACAAAACAGGGTCTGTGCCACCAGGAAGACCCTGCAGCCGGGAAAGAACTTTCTCTTGGTCACTGGGAAGAAATGCCGCCGATAGGGGTGGGACGATATAAGAATTTCATGCCATGATTATCCTGGCCAAAAATATCCCGATTTACGATTTTATCCCGATGAATAACAATCCCAATAACAACTCTGGTTTCTAGCTCAAAACGGCTCATCGGATATTCTTCCATTACCTAAATATTGTTCTTGTGCATTTAAAAAGCTATAACAATAAAATATCAGAGAAGGTTTTTAATAATTAACTAATACTATAATAACATGTAAATCTCTAAATGTATATGGTTGCCAGATTCATTGACAATACATTGCAGAGGATGTTTAGTGGCATTTAGAATTGCCATTTGTACTGCATTTGCCTTTATTGCACATCTATACGTCACATCTGCAACATACATTATACTTAATACAAGTACATTTTCTGCCCTCCTCTATTCGCACTTCTTGTTAGATGCTAACTGCATTTCGTTGTACTGTACTTGTTCTTGTTCAGTGACAATAAAGTTGAATCTAATCTAAAAAAAAAAATATATTGAGATATGCGCTTCACCAGTTAAATAAAAAAAGTAGTCAGGAGCACTTCGGTGACTAGCAAGAGGTTTTTCAAGTCACTCCTCTGTGGATCAGAGGTGAAAATAGATTTAATTTCTTACCAGTACTGACCTGTGGGTGCATGAACTTCTGTGCGCATTTTATGTGCCTTATTAGCTAACGATAGGCCTACTCATAACTCAATGACATTTAAGAATTTAATTTAGATTTTTATTGTATTACGCTAGCAGAGCCATTTGGCTTCATTGACCATACATTGCAGAGGATGTTTAGTGGCGTAGTACAACGTGAGATGAGATGTGCACTCCGCTTGTAAAATAAAACAAGTCAGGGAAACTTCAGCGACTGGCAGAACATTTTCAAGTCACTCGTGAGGATTATCCCGATTTACGATTATCTTGATTATGGAATTTCTCCACAATTTCATAATCATGAGTATTTTCCATCGCGATTAGTACTAAAATTGTGTATCGTCCCATCCCTAGCCGCCGACCAGTTAAACCTGGGTTGCTGCTAGAGCCTACAGAGATTTTCAACAGGTTCTCACCACTGGAGTCGGGAATCAAGGCCCGAGTCGGGAATGATCAAAAGGAATTTTCTACCGGTGGCCTTGAAAAACTGAAAACTTTAGTCATCGGCGATTCGATTACCTGCAGTATTAGACTAAAGAATCAGCTGGCGATCGTACAGCGTTTACTGGGGAGCAGAGCCACCGACGTAGCCGCAAACTTTGGATTGGTGCTAGCTAGGTCTAAAACTGGAAAGTACAGAAATATTGTTATTCACGTTGGCACCAACGACGTTAGGATAAAACTGTCAGAGGTTACGAAGCAGAACATATCATTGTGTAAATTATCTAGAAAGTTGTGTCGGCATCGAGTGATTGTCTCTGGCCCCCTCCCAGCTAGGGGTAGTGACGAGATCTACAGTAGACTCGCGCAACTCAATCACTGGCTGAAAACGGAGTTCTGCCTGTTGAAGGAGGTGACTAAACTCCATCCTAGCTGGAGTGGTGCTCTTATCTAGGAACGTAGACAGGATTCTCACTCCTATAGCCTCACCATGAGATAGGGTGCAGGTCAGGCTGCGGGCTGTTAGCCAAAATATATCTCAAGAGCTGCTTTTTTCCATCTTCGGAACATTGCAAAAATCTGAAACTTTATCAAAATCTGATGCAGAAAAACAAATCCATGTTTTTGTTACTCCTAGATTAGATTACTGCAATGCAATATAAATAAATACAATAAAAATATCATAGTAACGAGACTCCACAATAAGAAAATTATTTTCCAGTAACAACAGCCAATATTCATATAACACAATCAGCCGACTGCTTTGTCATTTCTGTACCTGTGTACCCTGGCATAAATTAAATGTATAAAAATTATTCTGATGAAATATAATTTCAACAAAAGCAAATGAAATCGTGCAAACGCCGTCTTTCTATATATTTTAATAAACTCACAAAATGAAGTACGATAATGTATGAATGGAAAATCTGTGAATTATTAACACTACAGACAAGTGACATTAAAAGGAAAAACCTGAATAAATGAAAAACCTGAAAAACCTTAATAAAAGGAGTTCTGCCTGTTGAAGGAGGTGACTGACTCCATCCTAGCTGGAATGGTGCTCTTATCTAGGAACGTAGACAGGATTCTCACTCCTATAGCCTCACCATGAGATAGGGTGCAGCCTGACCTGCACCCTATCTCATGTACACCCTATCTCAGGTGTACAGGACAATACAATTAAGCAATTAACACACCATCATCTTTTTGCATGAATAAAAATAATGAACAGGCCAAGCTGACCTTGATTTTGGATCCAGATGGCAAGAGGGAAGGATCTAAGTGACTTTGAACAGGACATTGATAGCAATGTCCACTATTTGGACATTGCTATCATAATGGCAAGTAAAAGGCAATTAACAAAGGAGGACAGACAGACTACAACCCCATTTCCAAAAAAAGTTGGGATGTTGTGTAAAATGGAAATAAAAACAGAATGCAAAGATTTGCAAATCATTTAAAACCTATATTCAATAGAAAACAGTACAAAGACAACATATCAAATGTTGAAACTGAATATGTTTATTGTTCCTTGAAAAATTTATGCCCACTTTACATTTGATGCCAGCAACACATTTCAAAAAAGCTGGGACAGGGGCAATAAAAGACTGGAAAAGTTGTGTAATACAAAAAAGAACCTGGTGGAACAACTAATTAGGTTAACTGGCAACAGGTCAGTAACATGATTGGGTATAAAAAGAGCATCCCAGAGAGGATGAGTCTTTCAGAAGTAAAAGAATGCATGGTGAAAGACTGCGCAAGCAAATAGTGCAACAATTTATGAATAGCGTATCTCAACATAAAATTGCAAAGAGTTTGGGGATCTCATCATCTATGGTACATAATATCATTAAAAGATTCAGAGAATCCGGAGAAATCTCTATATAAAAGGGACAAGGCCGAAAACCAATATTGGATGGCCACGATCATCGGGCCCTCAAGAGGTACAGCATTAAAAACAGACACGATTCTGTCGTGGAAATCACTGCATGGGCTCAGAAACACTTCAGCAAACCATTGTCTCTGAACACAGTACATCACTTT